>JANJYP010040027.1:0-10887 GCA_024605115.1 Rastrelliger brachysoma | reverse complement strand
ACTGCTTGAGCTCTTTCTCTCTCACACATTATTATCTGAGATTTTTCTTCAACCCTTTTTTTCTTATTTCACTGCATTTACAGCCCTTTCTTTTTTACAGTTTAATCCTGGCACTATAATTTAGAAATGCAAACAAACACCTATGTCAAATGTGTCTGCTTATACTGTCTGGTAAAAAAAGTTATTCCCTCTGTGCAAACCAATCAGGATCAAGAATTCTCAGTGACTATGTTATGTAGATAAAATAATCAGCAGAAAATGTCTGTTTTGGGCTAATCCAGTAATCCAAATACTTCGCAATCAGTTGCAGCAAAAACTGCACCCTTTTCTTCTCAGTCATTACCAGTAAGTACAAACATCATACTTCTTGAATCCAATGATAGCAGGTGTTTTCAAAAACAACAGTTATGTGGTATACTGAGAAGAATAAATCAGTAGTTGGCATAAATAGCAAAAGCCACTCTGTCTGAATAGAAATAAAAAGGCAGTGAAAAAACCAAGTTAAATTAGCAGAATTATTTTTCCACTTGCCCATTTCAGGTGTTCAGATGCCTGGGCATGCACATTCACTCACTGAAAGGCATTTGAACACTATGTGTCAGTTTTGAAGGCATGAGTGCACATGTGTGAACCCCTCCATTGCAGACAGGAGCATTCATGTCTCCTGTGATTGTTGAAGGAAGGGTTATTCAACATTTCCATTCTCTTTAGCACACATGAACCCACATGTTTTACCTTTCTACTGTAGGCAAAAGTGCTCTTGATGAAAGTAACTGTGAATAATAAGGGTTTATTTTTTCCTAAAATGAAAAGGTCCCCTATCTGGAAATACACACCAATGATATTTGATATTTTGCAGTTTTTATTACGGTGAGATCACTTAAACAAATTACATTCATTATTTTACCAACCTATATTGGAATTACATTATGCAAGTTTAATATAGTTTTGTCACATTGCAATTCACTAAAGTCTAATAAATGAAAATACTAGCTGTAGAGAGGTACGGTTTAAAAACAGGTGCGGCATTTGTAGTTATATGTGCTAGTATTTTAGCAGCAGGTTTGTCATTTTACCCACCGAGCTTATTGCTCCGCTCTTAAGAATTTAAAAAAGGTTGTAGAAACAATGAATGTCAAAGCGGCATGTACTCATTGCATCAATCTGGACTCTGATCTAAAGAGATAAAAGCTCTTTCCTGTTGTGTAAACTGTATGTGTTCTGATTCTATTATAACCACCAAGAGGTAAGTGGGGCAGTTACTATAGCATGAGCACGATGAGTCAGAAGAGTCACACAGATATCATTTTTCTCAGAGTCAAGAAATTACACCTCTGATAGCTGTTGCTTCTAAATGTCAGGGTATCCATAAAAAAGTGGCTTTTGTGCTGTACGATCGCTGCTGTGGTATCTTTTCTATTATTGTATTTCCGGCTGATGTGAGAGAGCGTAAAAGTCGCGGATTAAATCAGGGACCTTCTGGAGCACCTCATGGCCTTCCAAAAGAACTGAAAACAATGAAGGATGAAGAAAAGAAAAAGACAAAGGAAGTGGTAAAGGTGGAAGCAGGTGTGCTGCATGTCAATACGTGAGAGAGGAAAGAGCCATCAAACATCATACTAGCTGATAATTAAAATGTGGACATGAAGTAAACACTAATTTTAAAGGTATTTATAAAGATAAGATTATATCGCATGGATTGCTTAAACTGAAGACTACCATAGTTGGTTTAGCTGCTTCAAAAAGTTCATGATCACCTTGCAAAATTACACCATGTCAAGAAAGAATGTGAGCCAGAGGAAGTGCATTAATCACGCAGCTATAATAGTTTTCATTTAAAAAAGAATATTATTCCAGAATCTTAACATTCACTGTAATGCCAGGGTCAGTCTACACGAACGTACACTATCGTGCCCGATTGTGATCGTCGGGACTGACAAATTACCAACAAAAATAATGACCACGATGCAGAAAGACTGGCATGTTAGATTTTTTTTTTAACAAAATGTTGAGACCAGCACAGTTTTTTCTGCCGTTGCTTTGACAACGCATGTCGCAGCAGCAGTGACACTTCTGGTGTAGCCACCCTCCTGTCCAAGGCACAGCAAGAATTTCTTGTGTCATGTCTGTGTAATCTGACATACTGACCGTCAGGAGCAACAAAAAAATTGTGTAGGACACAAAACACACTTCATGCCAAACACAGGCATGCAGAGTCACACAGCACAGATGCAGAGAAGGCAAACGGGTGGTCAGATAAAGAGCAGAGGAGACAAACAGCGTCAGACAGTGGGCAGATTGACAAAAAGAGAAAATCAATATGAAAGAGTTAAGCTGGAGTCACCGTAATATTTTATTCTATCCTCTCTGTGTCCGTGTTGTGACTAATCTTTTACTAACAAAGAGGTTCTTTGTGCTTCTTACACACACACACACACACACAATGTGCACTGTTGTTACACTCATATACCTCGGTCACAATTTCTGCACACACAAATTCACCTACATAGGAACATGTCAACCCCCACAAAAATACAGATGTGTCTTCCAGGAAAACTCTTATGTTCATATATGCTCTCTCATGATGAACTTATTAGATTTACTTTGGGCTGTTGTTGTTGNTGTGTGTGTGTGTGTGTGTGTGTGTGTGTGTGTGTGTGTGTGTGTGTTTGTGAAAGTGTAAGACATGGGGATAGGGTGGATTTCAGCAACACTGGCCAGCAGCGATAAGAAGCCTAAATCCCCTTCACATTCTCACATGGATAAACAAGACTATAGGCTTCAACTATAGAAGGTGCAACTTCCATCTGGGATAGTAATTGGGCATGTGGAAAGGAATATGAATGAAGAGGAGGACCTTTTTTTTCGTCTTCCAGCTATAAAATCTAAATTTTCTTTGGTAAATAACCCATGACTTGATACAAGTATATTTAAGCATCAGGGATTACTGTTCACAGCATTATTCTGTACAAACACGATTCACCAAATATGTGTGAATTGTTTTTTTTATGTGTGTGTGCATGTTATTTAATATTACACGTTTGACTACAAAATCCATTCTACGCTATGATTTTGTCGTCTTATTAATTTAGGATTAGAGTTAACCTTTTGGAAGAAAGAACCTGGCAGGAGTGCTGAGCTGAGTGAGGAAAAGGAGCAAAGCAGCAGCATAGACTGAGATAGAGTAAAGTTGTGTTGCTCCCTTCTGGCACTCACACATAGATACAAACACACATGCACAACACACACACTTGTGAGATTAGAAAACCACCTTTGCAGTGTGTCTGAGTGATGGAACAACCTTGCCTCAATTCATCAGTGTGTGTACCGTATGTCTTGACATATGGGTTTTCTCTTCAGGGTGTTTGTATGTATGTGTGTCTGTCTGTCTCTCTCTCTCTCTCTCTCTCTCTCTCTCTCTCTCTCTCTGTGTGTGCGTGGTAACTAGTGTGATAAATATGGTCTGTTATTGATTTGACAGATCAGACTTCATGTTATCTTACTGAAGCAATATGCTAGTGTACACACTGGCTCACTCACACCCACACACTGTACATGGCTAACAAGGATATGGGTGCCACTGTATTTTTTACCATGAGTATAATATGTCTTAACACATATTGTACAAGAAAAGTGTACAATTGCTAGCCTAGAAATCTAGACCAATAGCATAACGGCAGAAAATATTCTTGTCTAGCTACTTGGTCTAGTCTCACATGGTAGAGACCATTCCTTGATTGGTCAATGGCCTATTACGTGCAGAGGCAGTTTGAACGACAACTGTTGATTCCACCCACAGGCCTCAGCGCTGTGAACGGTGTGATCCCAGAGTCTGGGACCCAGACTATACAATTCATGTATAGTTTGGCTTATCAGGCTATACAATTGCCAAAATATTAATAAAATCAGAACATAACTCATTAAACAATAACCATATAAGCTTACAGCTGTAACTGCTCAGTAATTGATGGTCAGCAGGTGTACAGTGCTAACCTCCACACATTGCTTGGATAAGAAATCCATGCAACTTAATGTAGATATTATAATATACTGTACAATAGCTGGTGTCTGAATGAGATACCTGACTATAACTCCCGGCCAACTACCTTGGCTATGACAGGACATTATGCTGCATTATGGCCTTTTAGTGCCGGTAGATTTTGCAATATGGTGTCCCAAGGCAACGCCTCAGTTGCATGTCTGACAATGACAGAGCAGTCTGGGCTTCTGTGTGTTCCTTAAGGGCACGTGATAATTGTACAGACAGGGACGGGCCTTACCATCTACCATTAGGGAAGGTACTGTAGACATCTGCCTGGGTGGTGCCCCTAATTAAAAGGGACCCTGAACAACAATAGATTTATTATGATGTTTAGATACGAAACACCTAAAATGTTGTTACTATTCTAACTCATTAAACCCCCAAAACAAAACAAACACAGAACAATCATTGTCAGTGTATAACCTCCCAGCATTTTACATATGAATGGACCATTCCTTCACTGGAGGAGCTACTGTAACTGCAGTGACTCACATGTCAATAGGGATGTAGAAACTCCTCAAGGTAATGTGCATTCCTACATAACATTAAACAGTGAAAAAGTTAGCACAATGTAACAGTTAAGACAGGGCACATTTCCTTCTCTCCCTGAAACAACTAACACAGTTACTATTATGTTGCTGTGGCATCAATTCGCTTGTGAGTTGATGAGAGTGCTAAGGTGGTTGAGGTGGAAAGAGGGTCTTTACACCTCAACCATCATGAAAACACAAACCAATGACAGTATGAAAAAAACTAATTTCAGTGAAGAGAGAAGATGAGAAAAAAATGAGTAAGATGAGGAACAAAAGGCCCCCTTCTTGAGTTTGCCTAGGGACACCAAATCACTAAATTCACCCTTGAGTAAGGAGCCAACCTGTTATCTCAACAACAAAAACTTTGAGCCACTGCAGCACATGTAAAAACAGAAGGAAAACATTTCTGCAGCATGAGTTTGTAATTTCATTTTTCCAGCTATGTATGTCACTGTATTGTCCAGACTGACAAAATAATTTATTTGTATATGCTTAGGCAACACAACTTAATAGTTTATATTAATGTTGTGTTTGGTTGCCAAATACTCAGAATTTCAGGGAGTGTTATCATGAGAAAATGGAAATGTGCAAACTCTTGAACAAAAAATTCCAAGAACAATGAAGCACGCAGCTTAAAATATTTGTGTTTTTTTCTGGACTGACCTCCAAAAATTCACAATTTTGCACAAGGTGATGCATCAAGAAAGCTGTTCTGCAATTCAAATGACGCTTAGGCAGTGACCCAGTGGCTTCTCAATGGATTCCAGCCAGTGTACAAGCTTGTAGAGTAATTAATTCTGGAAAGCAAAATGTATATAACTTGGCGCATATTTTCTCTAGAAGAATGAGTTTCTTGCCACAATTCTTTAAGACGCTGTGGACTTTTAATATTTCTGAGCTACAGTCAATGTTTTGTCAGTATGATGGACAAGAAAGCTCAGGGAATTTGAATTTGAAAGGAGCTCAGGAAAGCTTTTGTCCCCAGACAATACAGTATAAGGGTTCGAGGAGCAAATGGCTCTCTCTGTGTATCCGTCCTTATACAGGAAATCACACTTNAGAAAGCTCAGGGAATTTGAATTTGAAAGGAGCTCAGGAAAGCTTTTGTCCCCAGACAATACAGTATNGAGAGAGAGAGAGAGAGAGAGAGAGAGAGAGAGATGACTGTCCTATCACAATGTCGTGGGAAATAAATACACACAGTGCTGAAAATGGACATACACACAAATGCACAGATTTTTCCCTGTGCTTCGCTGCCTTTTGTTGCCTCTCCTCTACAAGGACAAACAGCTCTTTCAGAAATGTTTTAGCTTGTTTTGCTTCCCCCCCCTCTCTCTCTTTTTTAAGAAAAAGTTCCATCGATGTGGCTTTCTTTCTTTGCTCCACAAGTACTGGCTTAAAATGCTGCCATATTTCAAATTGCAAATGTCTTTTCAAAAGAAGTTTTCTAAATACACACAAGATTTTTGATGGACAGGTCACAACTCAGTGGAGGTTTTAGGATGACTTATTATTGAAAAGATTTATTTACTTGATCAAGGAGAAAAAGAGCAAATAATCAAACAGTTCTTACTGCTTGAGTGCTTCTTCAGTTTCTGAAGTCTCTGCACTCTAGCACAGCCTTACAACACAAAGGTTTGAGTATAACCCAAACAACACATCCATGGAATTCAAAATATATCAGTGCTAGTAGTGACATAAACAAAATGAACTTTACCCTGCATTGCAAGGTTTTACACATTCAGGCTTTCAATCTACAGATACACACTATCTCAAAGAGAGACAGCGTGTCTCTACTGACACAAAGACTAACCTGACCCAACACAAAGAGGAAATATAAAGAATTCCCTATGAGGTATTTACATCCATATTTGAAGATAGGGTTTTTACTGAAAGTCATGGGACACATGACTTGTGGTAAACTGTCTGGCCTAAGAATCAGAAGGAAAAAAAAAATTAATCGAAGAGCAAATGTGTAAGGAAATGCTCTCTTTGTATTGCTTTTTAATAATATATCAGGCTCAGGCTTTAAACTGTTGTACACAAGATAATCCCCAACAGAATACACAAAAGCTGTGTATTATCAGTTGGTATTCCAATCTCTGCAAAACCAATTTATTTTTTAACACTTACTTAAATTTGACAAGAAGTGTTTGGATTAAATGCAACATATACATTCTATACACCAGCTCCCTACCCAGCCACACACTGGATTATTCCTATCTTTAAATCCAATGCACCAGTTACTTTTACAATACCGTTTAAATTGGGTTTCACTGTATTGTCTCCTTTTCTGGATTCTGTCTTGGCATTCATTGTTCTGTTTCCATTGCACTCTCAGTTGCATCATTGCACTGAAAGTTTTTGTCTTGTTTCTATGTGCACTTGAGTTAAGCGGAATTATTCAAGTTGAAGGGAATGACAATAAACTTGAGCTGAATTAAATTAAACTGAGGTTCAATGTGACAAATGGCAATCTTTCCCCCCTGCCACTTTTCCACTTTCTCCCAACAATGCGTCACACTGGAGTTATTTCTCGACACAATAGATCAAATTAAATGTGTATATTTAGAAGTATTGCACCATTGAGGGGTCTGAGACCCCTTTTAAGCCTGTTGTGATTCAGTTCCAGTGTCTTGGAACAAAGTTTTATTGCAAAGAAACATTAGCCAAAACTCCGCTCATACTGGCTGGAATTACATTAGGTTCCTGGCAACATTAACTTATTGAACAGTCTATCAGGAGGAATTGGGAGAACTAGTGGGGGCCCAGTGATTTTAATGGCATGGCAAAACACAACTTGAGATTTAATGGGTTGGAATAAACAAAATGGCTCTGGATACAAAAAAAAAATATATCTTGCAAATGGTCACTTGGTTCAATAGAGGGGACATTCTGTTCATCCACAAATGAAATTTCTTTTTTTAAATGACTAAAATAAATTGATTTGTTAAGTGGGCTTCTTTGAAAGTGCAGGCAGCTCTTTTGTTTCAAATATCGACTCTGCCTACAAGTGTCCTCTCCTAACTACCGAGATAGTAGCATTTTGTTATATTTTGCATCTAAAAGGAAGAAATTCCACATTTTTAAAAAGACTTTTTAACCATCTAATTAAACTTCTATCTGACACACAAGGGATGGAGATGAGTCGGTGTGAGATACAATTAAATTGCTTTGCTTTAACACACAGTAGGAAGACAATTTATCTCTCGTTTCAAAACGAAAGACTTTTTTCACATAAGTAGCATTTTCACATTTTAGAAAGCTACTACACCACATTTAAGACTAATTGCACTCTGTAAAAAAACAAGTATTGAAATGACGTATTAATATACTATCCAAAAAAATGAATCACTATTTATTCAGGAGAGGTAGCACACAAGTGTGATGGGGGAGCAGGCTGCTGGAGTTTCTATTTGTACGGTGCATTAGTAGGAAATATATTGAAACGACTTAGAGCCATGTCAGGACTACCAGTTCTTCCAAAGTTAGACTAATAATTTGAAATGTATCATTTATAATCCTCCCAAGTATTTACCTTCACTTTACTGCTACTGTTAGTTCCTTTAATCTGTGCCACTATGATGCTTACACAGATGCAAACAAGTACAAACACAATAATTAGCAGCACATCAGGAGAGCAGAAAGTTTGCATTAAGACAGCCACACTGGAAAAGGTCACNACACACACACACACACACACACACACACACACACACACACACACACACTCACAAGGCAGAGTACACACTCATTTGCTGAATAGTAGCATAGTAACACATTCATTGGCAATTGCAGAGGAAATGAAAACACCTGTATGTTGTTCATATTGATGTTAAACCATCCACTCAAACACATGGGTGGTTGTAGAACATCATCCCTGTACTTTAAGTAAAACTCATTGCAATTAGCATACAATGGATGCATTTCACTTATCAGAAATTGCATATGTGTGCACTCATGTGTGAATGTGTGTGTACATGACTGACAATACAACAGTAGGTAACTAAATGTAGTGTTTCATCTCCAAAATGCTAAACGCTGTCTGACCCTAAAGTCGCTGCAGCACTCTGCTCACTATTTATTTGTCATTAAACACTGGCTGGCTTTGACCTGCTGTAAGCCTCATTAGAATACACTTCCATTAATGACTCACATTTGGCATCTCATACGCATGAGCACGCACACACACACACTCATATTGTTAGGCTCTTTTAACAAAAATCCTTAGAACAAGCTGAGAATGTATATCTGCCGATTTGATACAGCGCTGCTCAAGAACAGTTTCACCTGTGCGTCCTCTTCGTCCTTCACTCATCTTTTATCTTGAGAGTGTGTTTTGAACAGAGAGGAAGACGGAGTGTCGAAGATCAAGGAAGTTGTTTTGCCCATTGAACATTGTTAGCAACAATGATTGTAAGAGGTGGGGAGGTAGAGAGGCAGTGGTGACGAAGACTGAGAAATAAAGGAAAATAGTAGGAAGACAAAAAACTTTTTTTTTTTTTTTTATTGATTTGCGCTCTTGTCCGCATTCCTTATGTCGTCTTATATCACGTATATCACAAGAAAGTGAAGGTGAGCGGGAGACTTTATTTTCTTAGCTGTTATTACCACCTGTATATACACCATCAGGGTACGGAAGTAGAAAACAGTCATGAAACAGACATATTTCACCTCCTGTATTTCAACGCACTTAGATCCAATTATTGTTATAATTCTTCATCTGTGACGCTTATTTAAAAGGTTCTTTTGAGAGAGATGGCAAAACACTGAAATTTTTATGTGAATGTATATTGTTTTTTAACTGCTTGGGAAGGAGCCATCAAAGAGAAAGAGAGAGACAGAGAACCTTGATCAAAGCTTTACTGGGAATCCCTACTTAAAGATTTATGTGTTAAAGGAGCCAAGCAGGACATACACACATATATATGCACTCACGTACGAACATACGCAAACACTCTGATTCAGACAGTGAGATTACGAGATTCCATATCTTTGCATAAAGCACCACGATTGGTTGCAAATGGTCCATTACCAGACAGATGTTATCAGACAGTCGGGAACCCTGCATCTATACTGGACCAATTACAAGACCATTCACTACTAAACAATAATAGATTCCATGGATATTTGTTTCCTCATGTGTTCTGTCTTTTTATGTCACGCAAATACATATGACATATGATACACATTAAGGAGGAAATATTACGGGCTGATTGACAAAGTGGATGATTGTGTGCAAGTGTGTATGTAATCAGGGTATCCTTGTTATGATTATGGACTCCATATTGGATGCAGCATGAGTTTCATAAATTCAGTTTCGAATTAGCACTTAATTCATAGTAATCTGACAACAGGCCAAAAGACCAATTTATCTGGTATTCAGCTAATGCAATAGGATGGATAATAAATATAGTTTGTTTCCAATACCACTCTGTAATGGTAGTCTACCTTCAGTAGTGAACAGCGTGTTTCGGCAGTTGGCTGATCTCATCATGATGTCAGCATCAGTTGTCCAAATCTCCCAGTTAAACTTTCATGTAAATCATAATAAAAATAATCCCCCTGCATCAAACAACCAAATACATAGTTTGACCATAGTTGTATGAAGTGACAGTGCTGTGGTTAATGTATGTTTAGGTTAAGAAATAAAAACATTCAGTTAGATTAAGAGTAAGATCATAATTTGGGTTAAAATGATGACTTTGTTAAGGTTAGACAAACATGTAGTGTTGGTAAGTTATTTCTTCGTTGTCATGGCTACAATTATAACCACAGGATTAAGTTTTCAGGGATGATCATGATTACTGTTTTTCAGTAACTCACAGTTGCAGACACTCAATTGTAGGGTTATACGTTTAAGGCAACCCACAAATAAGGAAATGTAATAACTTACAATGATGTCATCTTAACTGTGCTGCTGCTCCAGGTCATATTCATTGATACTATATAGAAAAAAAGTACTTCAAGCTTATCATTTTTGTAGTTCTTCCTTCCATCATCATTTGGATCTGCACCTGTCAGATATGCTCATCTCATTTTCTGGTTGTAACTACAGGGTGGTGACATGTATTATTCACTTAGTATTGTATATTATGCAATATGTTATGTAGAAGTATAAACTCTGTCACTATAAGGTTTTGTAGCACATCATGAAATTGTACTCAATAAAAACTTGCACTCGAGGAGAAACATTGATACTGAGCGTAACATTTCACATGACTTGTATTTTTTTTCTTTTTTTTTGGAGGGGGGGGGGGTTTGTTTTTGTTTTTTGTTTTTTGTTTTTTGTTTTATTTTTGTTTTTTTGCA
>JANJYP010039976.1:0-14120 GCA_024605115.1 Rastrelliger brachysoma | reverse complement strand
ATCTCTGTACGCCTTAACAAAAATGAATATGAGTCTCACGCAGTAATTACTTAACCCCTGAAATCACATCAAATGCCCATGTATGTGAGTTGCTTGATGAGCCCACTTAAATTCCACCTTTTGAATTACTGTACCTCCTTCATAATGTACAATTAGAGAGAAACAGCAGCGATAGCAAATTCCCTTTTGGTAGATTTTTAAACTCCCAGTTTTCAAGGGAAAATGAAGGCTATTAGGAACATTTTTGTAATCGGTATAGCACACTGTAACTTTCACTAAGCTCAATCACTTCCCTTGTTTGTAGCAAGAGGTGATTGCAATTAAATGTTGTGGTGCGTTGTTGTTAGTATTCCAGTGATGCAGAGGAGATTTACCAGTGTGGTCTATAAGGTAGTAACTCAGGCTTTGTCTAGAATGCAAAAGATAAAGTGTGCACCCTCCACTCCCTGACACACACACACACACACACACACACACACACACACACACACACACACACACACACACACACAGAGAGAGAGAGAGAGAGAACACCTGCATAGTCTCCTACACAACACACACAAAGCACTATAACATGGATTGGGGAATATTGTACTCAGGGTATCATAGGATTATGTTTTGAAGCCTTTAACTGTTCTGCACTCAAGCTGAGGTTTACTAGTTCATTTAGTCATTACATTGGATCGTGGGTAATTTACAAAGTGGGGAGGGCCTTACACATATAACAAATGAGAATGTTTTGAAGGTGAATGAATGCTGAAATGTAAATCAAGGATGCCAGTTGTGCTTTGGTAGCCTGACGTTCCAGATGAAGAGCTGTTGTACCACTCCATTATTTGGTCTGATTTGTTGTACCGGTTGTATGCAAAGATAATTTACTGGTTAAATAAGTAAAACATAACAAGAAACAATATATAGCATTAGCATGTAGAACATAAAGGAGATGTTGTAATATTAACTGTAAAATTTCAAGACAGTATTAATTAAAGATGCTACTTGAAAGCCTAGTTAACAGTGTTTAAAGATTTATTGAGACTACATGAGGAGCAATAGCATTATCCTGGTTGATCCTGGTTTACATCCATCTGGATCATTGAAAGCATGACTTATACTCTCACATCCAGCCTTTCTCTATCTTTTGTACCTACTGAGTTACCTCAGCAGTAGAAGATGAACCCAGTTTGGTTCCTGGCTGCCTGAACACAGCATGCATTTAACACTTAGCTGGATTTAGCTGGGTTGGGAATTCACCTAATCACCAGCAATGGAAGATGAGAGTATCCACACAAGATCTTATGTAACATAGGATCACTTTATAAAATATGATAAATTGCTATAGATTTAACTGCTTAATAGTATTAAAAGCTGCTCAAATTAGCTACAAAAGATTAGCTATAAAGATTTGTATTACTTTATTTTTTATAAATGTTAAAGAACTGACAGATATCAGGTACCAACTCTGTGCTACAATTAATCATAAAATCACCATTCGGCCATGTGTTTGAACAAAAAAAAAACAAAAACAAAGAACAGATGGTTTGAAAAATTACCACGACTCAGATCAACATTAAAAGTTTACCATTTCAAACAGAAATACAACAATTTCTATAATATTAGATTTCCTTTGAATTATGTGCCTGTGGCAAATATATCATCTCTTCTTTTGATTTGGGGAAGGTTAATAGTCAGTTGTTGATAAATGTGTGTAAAGTCAACCTCTCAATAAGGAGGGACACAAGAAAAGCATATTTTATAAACTATATTTATTACTGAACCACAGGGCTTTAATAGTCTCACAGCAACTCATCTTCTGCTACTTCACTCTTGGTGACACGGACACATGGCTAAGGCAAAAAAAAAAATGCCTGAAAAAAAGAGAAACCAAAGAGCCTTTCATTAAAGTGACAGATTTTTTGGGGGGATTATTAGGCTCATCAAAAGCTCCCCCACCAAGCGGGGTCTCTGTGTTTTATCCCTGCTTTTTCTGTTTCTCTCTTCAGCCTGGGGGTACAGAACTGCACAGATGTGTGCCGAGTGGGTTCCTTAAAGTGGGGAACTTTAAGACAAGCTACATGAATAGAGCTGGTATGCTCGCAGTTAATTAGAGACATGTCGGAACAATGGCTCATTGCTGCTCATATCACTAAACAGCTCCCACTGAGACAGGCCTTGGAGACATAATGGAGAAAAACTTCTAACTTATCAGGCAGCCGTAGAAGTCCGACTCACATTGCATAATTAATAATGGCAACAACACTGTTAAACATTTTGAGTCATTCAGCAGATAACATTTTGGAGTATAGTATGAAGTGACTCTGAAATTGATTGATTTAGTCTGTTCATATTCACAGGATGACTGAGAGAGGATTACAAAAGAATAAAGCTCATTCTACACCCTGCAAATGCTTTCTATGAGAGCATCAATAATAACTCATTTAAAGACAAGCATAGGTCTCACCAGTGTGTTCACAACAACACAACATTAAACATTTAACATTGGCTGTGTTGCATAACAGGGTTTCTTTTAGGCTCATTAGATATGAATCTAGGCCAAGTAAATATTTCACCATAGGCTACTGTTAAGTCTGATCCCTAGCCTCTCCTCTGTCTTTGACCCACATTGAAAATATCCCTCTACCTCTGCTGTGAAAGCTTGCATTGCTAAAATAAATCTTGGATGCAATGCCATTTTAAAAACAGATCATGCTCAGCATCGTTGCAGTTTATTGTTTATTATAGTTAACTTACAATGCTCTTTGTATTAATTTGACAGCAACAGCAATACCATCTTCTCTTTGCTGTTTTCAGTGTCATCCACATTATTATAAAAGGGCTTTTGTCAGAGAGGTGGCCTGCTCTATGATGCAATGCAGCTTTTGTCAGCCATTTTCAATTTAACACTACCTGGCAAAGAGGAACAATANTGTGTGTGTGTGTGTGTGTGTGTGTGTGTGTGTGTGTGTGTGTGTGTGTGTGTGTGTGTGTGTGTGTGTGTGTGTGTGTGTCAGGGGAGGGGGGAGTGTGTTGGAGCACACTAGGTATGGTAACCATAATGAGATAACAGTGCTCATTGATTACCCATCGTTACAATACAGATGATCCCCATCTTTATTACTCAGTGGAGGTGACACCCTTCCCTAACTCTATTTTCTCTCTCTCTAGACCACATATGCACCATTTGTACACATGAACACACAGATGCGTGCATCCATTCTATAAAACTGACCCAGTCTGTTTTATCTGCTTATAAAGCATAAAGCATACAATATCACCTCATTCTGTGTTACTCTTTTTTTAAATTATCCAACTACCGTAATTACAACAACTTTTACACTGCTTTTTTGAATACCTCATTTACATTACATTATATGTAGTTTTTGAGTAACAACATTCAAAATTAAAAAAATATATAATGAGGATCAAAGGAACATATGTTGCTGTTGACATATATCAAAGTTTAGTCACAACACTGTAACCATTTCATTTTTTAAGGCAGCATATAACAACATCTGTTGATAACCTTACTTGTGCAGAGGGTAGTATATACAATATAATGGATCTGGACAAAATGTTACTGAACAAGTCTCTTTCCATGAGGACCAAACTAATTTCAGTTCACAAACAACACAAAGATTTGATGCCAGGTCTCCAAGGTCTTGAGATGCCAGTCCAGTCAGAGTCATTCAGCTTTACAGTTAACTAAGTTATACATTCTGTTTATATTCCAGAGATTCCTATTTTTAAGAAGTAAGATTCAAGTATATTACGTTCAGATGATAATTTGCTTGGCCACTAATGTTCAGTGTGAAGTGTAATGTAATGTGCTATCTGTATCATGTTCATTGGCGTTGCTCTTTTCCTAAAATATAGTGATATGTTTGTTTGTTTTTTTTTTATTGCACAAAGGTTGACACTGGAGACGGTGATTGCTAAATTTAAAAATGTAAATATTATTACAGTCAACACTTTCTGTCACTTTTTGATATTTAAGAGTTTAATAATGGTTTCACTGTCACTGAATTTTTCAAAGTATGTTTATGCATAAATATGTTTTTCAACATTTTATATATATTTTTGCCAGTGTTTCATACTTGTGCTGAGAGGAAAAAAATACAGTGTTATGTTCTTTTCATATTTGCTGTTACAAATTAGTAGTATATAAATGTAATTTCTGTGAGCCAGGGTTGCAAGGGCAGTAACATTGACACCAACTCAGTCATGCAGACAGTGTAATAAAACAGAGTGGTCGATGGAGTCAGAAGCCACAAAATCCAATAAAACCAACACTGAACAGTTGCCTGCATCTGCTTTTAATAAAATTTTACTTTTAAAAGTGTTGTTTGCTTTAGACAGCTATAAAGCTACACAGAAGTGTATCAAAATGTTATTCCTAGCAATAATAGAAAAAAAGTTTTATTTCTAAATATAGAAAGAAATGTTAACTTAGGTAATGGTTTTCCCAGTTCAGGGCAGAAGGATCAATTTTGGGTTTTTTTAAGGGTTAGTTTAAAAAGAAGCACATTGTAAGCTTGATAACCACTGACAATTTAAAATAATATGTGGTTCCCTTTAGACACTTGCTAGGAACCACATCAAATGAAAAAGTGATGAAGTTAATTTAGAAAATTCTCTCTGTGAAGTTGATAAGTGAAATTTGGTCCAGACAGTCACAGTAACATTGCTTGGAGGGAAAGTATCCAGTTTTTTGGGGTTTTTTTTGTGATGACAGAGTGATCTGCAGTTTTATACCCTCACAATTAAACTCTTCTGAGATATGAGTAGATTATTTGACAGCACGAGGAAGAGATTATATTTTTCTCAATGTCAACAAATTTTGTGTTCAGAGCCAAATCAACAATGAACTCATCCAACATAAAAGTACTGTGTGTGTATGGAGGTCTACAGCACAGAGGAATAATATATCAGTCTGGATACAAAGTTACAAGGTAATTTAATGTTTTACTGGATGATTTTGTTTTTGTCAGGTTTGCACTCAGGTTTGCCTGCATTCTATATTAAGTCATTGTTTTGTATTAAATAGTGCTTTGAAACAGCACCAGAAACTCACGCTGACTGACTACATGATGCTCCAGCTGTGAATGCTTGTTTGAGAGCAGACCATCAGAGCTGACACTGAACTCACATATGCAAGAACATGTATTTTTAGGTTTAGATCATTCCCACATTTTAACACAATATACATGAGTCATACATGATGATGTTGAGCTATAGTCCTATTCTTCTATAAATATTTTAGCACCAATTTAGGCACAGATAAAATTGATTTGACCTTTGTGTTGCAGTGGTTTTCTCTGAATAGTTTCACGCTAAAATGGCAGGTTCATGTCCAGCTGTGTGTCAAGTATTTAATAGTCTAAGTGTGAACAAAGCAGATGAATTTTGAAACTGGGAAAACAAAATCTATACAGACGGCTTGAGCAGCTTAATCAGTCATGCAGGCCTCCGACCTCAAATCAGAGTACAGAGCAGTTTTTAACAGGGGGAGCACAGAGTGCATCAAGTAGCCCTAACCAGCATCTGAAACAACATGCCAAAATGGTTGCATTTTCCTTCCTTCCCTACTACTGCATACAGAAATAAACTCAGGACAGCACCATAAAAGATGGATAGATGTTTATAGCTACCAGTTATAAGAGGGCTTTCCCAAAGAGGAGGATCAAACTACTCTCTGTGGTTTGCATTGTGTTTCCCACCTCAAAAATGTACAGTTTAGTAATTGGCTGTAAATTGGCTGATATCCAATCTCAGTGCCAGCCTGACTACCTCCAAATCTGGCTTGGCTGATCAGATAACATTCTGATCCCGTGCACTCAGCATGCATTTACAACTGACATTAACATGTGGTGTTTGCCCTTATCTAGATAACATATCCAAATTCAGATCACACTTTAATAAGTGTGATATGGGTAAAGATATCAAATAAAGCAACTAATTATTTGTGGCATTCAATAAAACCATAGTGTAATGCACTGTGGGGCAACAAATGATGTAAAGTGTACCTGTATTTAAAGTAACAACTTGGTGGAAGGAAACTCAGGTCTTGATAGTGTAGTAACACACAGTATTGATTACCTGCCCCATGGGCAATTAGCCAACACTCCTTCATCTATCTGCTACACATGCAGTATGCAGAATCTTATAAAGGTTTGTTTAATGACTAGAAAATTGGAATGTTTTCTGTGGTGTACAGTAACAAGCACATGCTACTGACTAACGAGAGCCTCATTTGAACTTATTTAAAGCTGCTTTTCTGCTTCTGTGAGGCTGTGAGGTCATATAGGCTGCTTCTCCACAGTTTTCAATTTCACATCTCATATAAGAAGCCAAGGCCTTCTGTCAGGAGCTCTGAGGCAGAAAAAGAGTGATCAATCAGCATGTTTGTATCATTGTGAACACCGGCCTTCAAGTTGAGTTTGCTCGGGAAAAGATTGGCCCCATTCTTGAGTACCATTTCAAACAAAAAAACACTTTGTGCTGGAAAGTCTCTGAGAAGCCTCAAGAAATACTGACAAGAAGGCTCTCGTCAGGTTCATAAAAAGATATCTACTACATTTTTGATTTAGAGGAGAGAATGCAAACCAATGAGGTCAACTCAAGTGGCTGCAGGCTTCAAATATCAAGTTTCCTCGGTTGTTTTAACTCACCCTGCCTTACAGCATCCATCCTGTATCTTTGCACTTAAATATCCAAAAAAATCAGATTCCTCTGAGACCTCAGGTTCATTTTAGTGAAAACAGGTCCTGGACTCAGGAAATAATCATGAAGAGATTTTTACTGGTGTTTTACTTTGGTTTTACTTCAGAGACTGAGCAGTGTTATGTTGTGTGTATCTTGTGCAGATCATGCTTCTTTACTGGCACATTGTAAGCTGCTTATCTTGTAAAGCACATATTGTTTTGAGGTCTGATATTATTCCAAAATACTGAAAGGGTAAATGCAATAAAATGCAATAATGTACAGAATGTCTGCCAGAAGGTTTCAAATGGAAGGAAATAGCTTTCAACATACTTAATGTTAGTGAGAAGTAACACTACTAACCAAATAAGTGTTTGAATTTCAGAACCAAAACAGCAGCAGTAATAATAATATATTTTAATAATTTATTTGAGAAAATCTTGGGCTGCTACAGATAGGTCGCAGTTCAGGGTCAACTAGAATAAATTTTCAAATTTCCTTGTCTAAATGGGGTGGCTAATTGCAGTATAAAACTTTAACCAGGATTGTCCATGTGAAAGATGGTGCTCACTGCTCCACATTAATCTGCCAAACTCACCCAATAGCCTCTGCTGTATTTAAGGTCCTCACTTAAAGAGAGATAGCAATCCATTTTCCCCCGCTTAAGCTCTACTCTGCTGACCTCATCACCCCAATCATATGTTTCAGCTCCCTTAGATAATCATATATTTTTGAAATAATGCATCTTTTTCAGCAAGCAGTGTTCTTAAAATGAGTCTTGCCCTTTTCGAAGCAAAGTAGGGCAATAAAATATGGAAAGACCAAGTACATTTACATCTATGATTCACCTGGATATGAAACCAGTTACAAGTAGGTTGAACAATGAGCTATACAAGCTGCTAGGCAAGGGACGACATTAAAACTGTTGATGATCAGGGTACTGTATAAATGTAGTCCTTTAAAAAGTTTTATTTATTTATTTATTTTTTTAAACATGAAGATGTCTGGAGAGGAATTGAGTCGTCAGGGTTTGCTAGGAGGAAAAAGGCAACGATAGTAGGACTTGAACTGGGCATTAAAGGCTGGTTCACATTTTTTAATATTATAATTATTTCTATAGTACTTTTTGAAATAATGTTTACCAACTGCTTCACAAAAGTTCAAACAAAGGCCAATGTCGTGTAATACATATGCTAACAAGCACTAAGATAAAATCAATTCAGTTTATTTTATACCTAACACATTCTGAATAAAGAGTATTATTAGACTGTAGTGTATAATTTCTCTTAACTCTAACTAATAACAAATCCTCCATTAGGGCTGTTTGGATTTTGAATGTAAGAGTTATTCAATGTGTTCCTCATTAAAGTGTTAAAATTACAGCTTAATGTGTTAAGGTCCATGCCACACACTCCAGCTATCATTTAAGAGGAGTTCTCGGGCACAGGCGCGTTGTTTATGGTTTTGTATATCCCTCTAAAAGCTAGTCAAGCACATCTAAAGGTGGGCCCATACTCCATATTTATGAAATTGGCTCTGTGTGAAATTGGTTTTTGCCTAATGGATCCCTGCATGGGTGCTTCGCCTGATACCTCTGCCTCAGCTTATCGGCACCAGAGTCACACTGAGGACAGAGACAGAACAGGAAAAGGGACAAATAAAAAGGAACAAAGTGAAAAAAAAGCTGGAAATTTAAAAAAAAAAATTGAGAATACAAGTCAGAATTGTTCAACTTCAGACAAAAAAGAGCTACTAGCATCACCATTCAATTTCAGTGCTTTCATGAATGTATCTAGTTTTAGTAGACAAAAGGCAATTTACTGGTGTATCAGAGGCTGTTACAGCACATTAAATCATTACAGAGATACATTGCTGCACAGAGTGATTCAGATGTGTTAGGAGCATAATATCAAATAAAAGATAATACACTTCTATTTAGAAACAAACTACAATGCATTAAGTATTCATTTACTATGACATGTTAACACACATTTCGACTGAAGAGGTGAAGCAGAGCATCAAATAGGAACTGGACAATACAGGAAATATTCAGTAGCTTAAAAAGTCTCACCTCAAGAACCTCCACACGACTTCATACTGTTGTCTCTCTCTGTCTCTGGCTGTCTTGTGTGAGGACTGATAAGATAGCTAACGAGGCCAAGGTTGCAAGTGCAACGTGACACTTAAAACCATCTCAGATTAGGAGAGAAAAGAGAGTGCCAGGAATTGCTGAATGAACCAGCACCCTCTTTCTATGATGCTGTGGGTCATTAAACCAGAAATGGCACAATTTTAGCATTGCAAAATCTACAACCACCATAAACCAGCAGAACTTGTATTATGAATGAGGGTGGGATCAGTGGGTATCAGTAGTTGTATGGGCTCCTCCTTTCTTAAAATCTTAAAACGTCATTCTTTCAGTGTCATACAATGGTTGTGGTGGCAACCAGATCAGGGGTGTAAACCCTCTACTGTGTCTGTTCTTTGGTCTGTCAAAAGTGATAAAGGCTATCAAGACAGGCACAATAGGAGTGTCAGGCTGATGTCTAGTATGTTGCATCAACAAGTAACATTGGTTAGTTGTAACATTTTAAAGTGTCACAATGTTAGTGACATTGTTACCAGTCCACACTGCCATATGTACCCAGCCCCGAGCCCCAGCCTGTTAAGCCTAAAGATCTTTCAGTATATTGCATTGTTGGCAACTTATCTTACAACTCACAGTAAACACAAGTCAAAGTAACATAACTTATTTGTATTCATCAAAAATAAAACAATCCACTGTTGATAACTAGCATGGTTATTTATTTATGGTCTTAAGGTATATGGTGTTATACCTTCAAATTGCAGCGGTACACAACACAAAAAAAGGAACGCCACAGCAAACACCATCATGAAACATCTCTTTGACCACATTCCTCTAGTGCTTTTTAGTGGAGATGGTTTATTTAGTAATAGTTTGCATTATGTTGTTCCGAGATTCTAACATTTTTATTGTATTATCACATTATGATATAAAATTGAATTGGGTTAGGGACTCACCAGCAACATAAAACATACACCCATGAAAGACTCACATAAAATTCTATTATAACACAAATAAATAAGAGTGAGTGGTCAAAGCTGCATTTAAAGGTAGTGATAGTCTACTTGGCCTTGTTTAAATTGGACATTGCATTAGGAATGAAATAATTTAGTAAGATGCACTGAAGCAGCTGCCTGAAGGAAGAGTGAAGAGGTTGTGAATGGTCCTCAGTGATGAAGTCATTCGAACTATAAAGGTCAGAGAGTTTATTGAGTGAGTGGTGCCGGTGATTTTGGTTTAGTTTGGCTGATGATGAGTTTTTCTGGGTTTTTTTTTCTCTGTGAGGAAGTTGTACCATAATGAAACATTCAACGTGAGGATTAATTCAGTATATTCTTTTAAAATGTTAAAACCTTTCATCCTCTTCAGACGAAACATGCACTGTCGAGCCTTTTTATGGACCTCATCCACATGTTGTATGAAGCACAAGTGGTGGTTGATCTCAGTGCCCGGGTACTTAAAGACCTCGACCTGTTCCACCACCTGCCCCTCCAGCCTGAGTGGTCCAGAGAGAGGGTGCGGGGTGTTAGGTGCCCTGCACCCCCACAACACAGCTCTTTGGTCTCACTGATGTTCACTTTCAGGGAGCTCTCCTGGAACTGGAGGACCATGCTGTCCACATACTGCCTGTATTCCCATGTGATAGCATAGTCCCTTAGTTTTTCCTTTTTTGTCTATTTTTAGCCAGAAGTGCAGTGATCTTTTTGTGCCTGCACTCAGCAAAAAGACCAAGGATCTTAAGGGAGGCACAGAAGGAGTGAGGGTGGGTGAGAGAGAGGGAGGGATGGATGGATGAAGGTTGGCTGGAGCTGTCAGTCTCATCTCTCTCCTGTCTCTCTTCATCCATCCTCACCATGCTGACAGCAGTCTCCCAAGCAGAACACTGCCTGCCTGCCAGGTAATTCATATTCCCTACCTGCACAGCCACCAAGGAGACAGACATACAGCGAGGGACTGGTGGGAGGTATAGCAAAGCACCAACAATTCAGATGGCAATGTGTAACAAAGAAGATGCTGGATAATTAATATTATGAGGCAATTTGGTATTTTGTTGCGAGGATTCATAGCAGACGTCATCTTTTGTCCTCTGCAGGTTTAATGTCATTCTTGCTCAGTTACAATTGCTTCCTCTAAATTGATTATATAGAGATTAATGATAATGAATGTAGTTCATCCCCATCCACTGAATCACTGTGCAACAAACACATAATTAAAAGGACAGGCAAATCATCATATCCATTTCACCCTGATCATTACCTGTTCCAACATTTGCCTTACGGGAGCAAGCTCTGAACTTGGCCTTCCAACTCCAAGATATATCCCTGCATTAATGCAACATGTTCTAAACATGCAATTTCTATCTACTTCAGAATACTGTGAATTATTATTTATGATATTATATTTTATATTGATGTATCTTTTGTAGCTGTTAACATAGCCTTTTTACTGTGCTATACCAAAAACAACTTCCACCGAACTTGGCTGTGTCATCATTAAAGTAGACAGCGCCATTGTGAAGCCTTTATATATTGAAACAAAGTGTTAAACAGCTTTTTTCCTGGACCGTCATTTGAGCAGCACCAACAGAGTGGCTTTTTCATGTTGCTTGTCACAGCTAATAACAGTAAACTCTGTGCTAGGAAATAGTATTTCCCTTTATCCTCACTTTAATTAATTGCAGTATGAGGTGAGAATTATAGCTTAGCAACAGATTTATTTGATTTTTAATTTATTGTACATTGTTTGTACAAATGTGTCTGTCAAATGAAATGAATAGAATGCAGTATTTCACTGATATCCTGAATTCCCACAAGGCAAGCAGAGAGCCACACAGTGACTGCAGAAGTGAAATAATGATGGACAATGACGCCATCCTGCTGATAGCGAAGTCAGATCAGAAAAAAGTGATATGGATTGTTTTGGGATGCAAAAAATACTTATTTTTATTGTTTAGGTTTTAGTATTTCTTTTATATTGTACACAGTCTTTAGGTAAGTGTCGCAGAAAAGCAATAATAAAAATTTGACATTTTGTCACCACAGCATGATTAGATGATGTGACACCTTTGCCTTAATCTGACCATGTGCTGTTGGAAACTAGTCTCCTTGTGTGTGTGTGCCTCTCCCGAATTCTTTTTTCTTTTGACTCATCCTGTTCCTCTCTTTGTCTCCCTATTTGTCCTTTGTAATTCAGGAGACATTACAAAGAAATCTCTGCCATAGGATGAGGACAGATTGTAGGCCTTTGTAGCGTAACGTAACCGATAGGTGATTGGATTGAGAATAATTCCCTCTAATGACAAGGCCGGCTCAAGGCTGTTAGTGGTAATGAGAACACGGTACGTGCACAAAACCAGACACTACTTTGCCTCCCAATGCTCTACTGGAGGCCAGGAAGCAGCACACATACACATCTACTCACAAATACAGACCCTGAAACAAGGACAAGCACACACTGTACATTGTGATAAAACAATCAAGTTGTACCTTACTAAACATTTACTCAGCTGAGGTAGGAAAGCACATACAGTACAGTAAAGTCCCACAAGCCGCACAATAAAGACGTGCATGCATAAATTAAATAAATGTAACAAAATGCACTTATGTTCCTGTTTTCTCTATTTTAGTTGAGTATGCTTCAGAAAACATTGTTTGGATTGATGAAGGACATTCATTTATACTGACTACTGGCTGTTTTTCTGCCCTGAATGAGCCCCATGGCACTGGCAGGAGATTGGCATGGCTCCACTGTGGTGCTTAGTGCCTCTAACTGGCACATGCAATACCACTGGTGTGTTGCAAGCCACATACCAGGCACACATGTTACATGCATGTTGCCAAGAATGGCATTTCCGCACCCCTGCTGCACATAGTGTGAACGCAGCAGAGCGTCCCTCTGTCTACCTGTGTCCCCAACTCTCCATTCCCACATGCACACAATGAAACACACACCTGTAAATCATCTACACACATGCACACTTACTCACATACAAGATAACCCATCCAAACACAAACAGGTATAGCAGGTCATTCAACAACAAACTGACAGATGCTGATGTTGGTGCATTCACAATCTCACAGTAATAACAGGCAGATTGCGTACTGTAGTATTGGGAGCCTAACCAAATGATGCATGGCTGTGGTTGTGTAATCGTAAAACTCATCCACTGTCCCTTGTGTGGGAGCCACAGCAGAGTATGTGAATACTAGCACTTCAGATACAGTTTGTAATAACGGACCACCAGATGCTCAATGGAATGCTCAATAGAGCTGATCACTGCTGAGTGTGATCATGAAGCTCCCTGTATACCAACTATTCCCACTTCCACTGGCAGGGAGACGACCACTGGTAGCAGTCAAGCAGGCCATTCCAGTCTCCAGAGCCAACTGAGAGGACAGATGCTGAACCCCTTATAACCACTTGAATGCTCTATAGCTTTGTTTTCAGGGAATAGGGTTTCATGCACAGGTACACTCTTGTTCAGCAGTTGAAGTTGGTAGTAATGCACTGGAGGAGTTGTCTGGTACAGCTGTCTCATCAATACCCTGAAGATGTTGACTTATATTATTCATGATTCATGCTTCTTTCTGCACATAAGTACTAGTATGTTTAAATGGGTCACTGTGTATAGACTCAACTTTAAAAATGAGTATATTCATGAATCAGCAGCTTTTGTTCATACCCTTTTTGAAGTGTGTGAACAAAAACATATATCTCCATGAAGTTACTTTTAAATATTTGTCATATAAATAAATGTCCAAAGAATGAAAGCTCTGGTTGTTTATTGTNAGCTTTTGTTCATACCCTTTTTGAAGTGTGTGAACAAAAACATATATCTCCATGAAGTTACTTTTAAATATTTGTCATATAAAGAAATGTCCACAGAATGAAAGCTCTGGTTGTTTATTGCAATTGATCTATTTACATTTGAGTTTAATTGGAGGCCTCCATGGTTCTCGGACTTTGGCTCCATGACTTTGACTTCAGGTCAGATTCCACCCACTTATGAGTAGCATAAACCCTGGAGTGATTCCCTAAATCCAGCAGGAGGAGCTATTGCAACTCCTCTTGACTCAACGAGAGCTCATGGGCCCAGGAGTTGTGTAACAGTTTTGTAGAAGACACACCTGGGTTAAAAAAAAGATAAAAAGTGCTGTGACTGAGTAAGTAGCATGTAACTAGGCTGGTACTTTTTAAATCGATTGTGATTTTCATTTTATTTGAAATGACTTGTCCAGTAAAACATGCAGAGGCCTGTAAAAGCAGATGCTGTGAGAGTGTGAGAAGGATTGAAGTTAGTTTAAAGCCTCAGTTAGGTCTTTAAACTGTCACACTAAAA
>JANJYP010039973.1:0-13454 GCA_024605115.1 Rastrelliger brachysoma | reverse complement strand
ATATATATATATATATATATATATATATATATATAGTCTTAAATAGAATGAAAAATTTTCTGTCTTTCAACCGCAAGACTATTGTGCATTCAACCTCTGTCTATTCTTAACCATGGAGACGTTCTGTATTGTTATGCCGCCCCTATCAACGCTTCCTCAGTTAAACCCCTGCATATCATAGTGTGTTACGCTTTATCACGAATGTCAGATTTTGTACTCATCATTGTTCTCTGTATGTCAAGGTTGGTTGGGCTTCCTTACAGTCAGGAAGACAAAAATATCTCATGTTAGTCATCTATAAAGCTCTGCTGCTTCCAGACTATATCACATCCCCCTTCTTTCATGTAAATCAGTTAAATAACAACCGAGTAGTTAACGATGGAAACACAATCTAGTTACTATTTAACTATACTATTAGCCCTCATGTTACCACTATTATTGGTAGAAGTGGTTAGAAAATCTCGAGTTACATTCAGATTGGATATTTCAAAGTTTTACTATCTGATGTTTTTTTTAATGATTCTCTTTTATAAACTTTTTAAATTAATTCTCTGTGTAATTTTGTAGTTGTGTTGTTTCTGTCTGCTGATTATGTCCTTGTCTTATGAATGTTTCTTGTTCTCTGGTCTCTCTTGGAAAACAGATCTTAATCTCAATAAGACTGCTTGATTAATAGAGTATATAAATAAATATATCGCACAACAAGCATCAAATGTTCGAATTCCGGAGTCTAAAACCAGCAGAGTCTTTGCATTTTTGCTTTAAAAATGACTAAAACCATTATACAGTATATTCAATTTGGCAAGTCGACAAGCTCTCGAGAGATGAAGGTTTAATGGAGATTTATGCAATGCTATGGGGCGTTTTGGGTATTTTTGATTTGGGAAAACCTACATTGATAATTATTCAAATTGCTAATTTTATTCAGCCAACTGTTTGAAACCCTAAGATATTTAGTGTACCATCATTTATGACAAAGAAAAGCATAGAATCCTCTTATTTAAGAAGCCTGGGCTGATTAAGTTTCTGGATTAATCAACCAGTGGCTTGAATATGAAATATTCTGGTGCATGTATGATCACACTTTGTGCATGGTTGTCTAAATTTGGTGTGTTTAGATTTGCTAACTGTGTCAAGAGCCTGAAAATACAAAATGAAATATTGAATTAGTATTAATTCTGATAATGACTCATTACAAGTGACAATTTTATAATGGTTTTTCCTTCATTTTGTACAAGTAGTCTTGTTTGAAGATGTATATGGAGCATTCTGTATATGGCCTGGAGTCCATACTGTCATGCATTATTTGCATTATATGCATGACAGCAATAAAATTTTAATTAATTCCTTCATTTAACACTCAAGTGGAGAAGATTTGGTGGAAAAACCTGGTGATAGCATCATGTTCCGCGTCTGACTTCATCCCACTGCCGCTGTACCCTTCGCATGCCTAAAAATCAGCCGCCTATTTCGTGAAAGGACGATTAAAGTGATTTACGGTTTAATTCACTTTTTAATAACTCTTTCATTAATTTAAAAGAGGAGTCGGCTGCGGAGTCGGGGTCAAGTCAAGTTCACTCCTCCAGGAGTTTTGCTTGACCCGACTTTCACCGTCAAAAGATAGAAGATGAACATAGAAGATCGAGGTTGTATTTTTTTCTGCATTTTCTCTTTCATGTGTCGTTTTATTCTGAAAAGAGTACTGATATGTGCAGAATTTTAACATCTTGACAATCATTACTGTTTTTACTATGGAATTATATTGAAAAAGGAAACAAAAGAGAGCAGGGACTAGTGTTGGACAATCAGTGTTTTCTACAGCTTTTCATAAGGCCATCATCATCCTCATCATCACACCCACACTTCCTAAGTGCAAATTAAATGCCATTTTTGTCTGTCTCCTGCTAAATGGGTCATTGGGACTAATCTCTCTGCCTGTCTCTGTGTGTTTAGTGTGTGTGAGTGTGTGAGTGTGTGTGTGATTGTAAGCCTCCAGTCATCCATTCATCATTTAAGCACTCGCACATTTTTTTTTTGTCTCCTTCGCCTTCTTTTCTGGCTTTTTTCGCTCATCCCTCACCTTCTCTACGCCTCTCTCCCTTCACCTCTCAATCTCCATCTCTTATTTACATTCTCCCCCTCCCCCCTAATTTACCTCCTCCTCCCGCCCTTCCTCCATCTTCCATCGCTATCGTCCTGTCCCATAAATGGACCGTGAAAATCCCATCAGAGTACAGGAGTGAGAGGGCGTTGATAAGTAATGAGCAGCGTATGAGTAAGAGATGGCCGCCACTTAGTTAATATGGTGTCCTTCATGTTGAAAAGGAGGGTTAGTGGGAGGGGGTTGAAGGGTCGATGATTGGCTGTCTTCTCTTTTCTAGAGCCTGTACTTGAGGCGAGAGCAGAGAAACATGGAGTGTATCTTTGTTGCGGAGCAGAAATGGCTGTTGAGTTTTTTTGAAGTGTCATTCAGTGAGATCAATACTGCAGGGCTGGATTTTTGTTTTTTTTGTGGTGGGTAGCACTCTTTTGTTTTGTTGTCTACTCAGTTTTTTTGTGGGTGTTGCAGCATCACTTCTCACGCTTGGTTCTGTTCATTGAAATCCTTTTACAGAGCATAGTGGGTGCTAAAAAAGCTTTTATGAAGTAAAAAGAGGCTAAATCATGATTCAGTTGAAGTTTTTTTTTTTTTAATGTCCTGCACCACATCCACTCCTAGAAAATACTTTTTTTAAACTATAAAATAATGGATATCATGATCATTCTGACTGAATACCTCTATCGATATTTTGATAATATCGTAGGAATATTGTTTGTGCCTTCACAAAATATTTACACTTTTTTTTTTTTTTTAGAAATAATCATGAATAATGTGGTTATTATGACAAAGTGGATACAAAGCAAATCATAGAACAGCTAAAACAGTCTGCTAAGTTCAGACAATTACCTTTTAAAACCAGAAAAAGACAACTCTTATGCAATGTCATTATATTACAATACGTCAAACTAGCCACTTAGTTACACCTAGTGAGGGCTGAATAATGACAAAGTAGGTGAAATGCAAATAAAAGAACAGCTAGAACATCTGTAAAAAACCCAAAAACAGCTATATCACTATATTAAACCTAAGACGATATATAGTCTCATATTAATATCACAATATTGATATAACATCACACGGGCAATCATTTTTCAAATGAATGAAGCACCACATTAATACTAATTCATGTGTGATTGCTAAGTTTACTGTTTACTGTTTTCCTGCTATGTCGCTAAGAAACCGCCATAGATGTAAACAGTATTAAGATATTTGACTTTTGACTGCAGGGTGCACATCTGGTGCTCTGTGCTTCCGAATCATACTCAAGCATGGTTGGCATGATTCAGCGAAGGATAGCTTTTGTAGTATGTGTGTATGTATGTGTGTGTAGACAGTGAGTAACTGTATGTCTCATGATGTTTGAGCAGACCTCCAGCTGTCAATCGAAATTCCTCAGGGAGTGAACGTGAAGCAGCTGCAGGAGCGTGTCCTTGTGTGTTTATTTGTATATGTGTAAATGTGTATGCGTTGCCATTTTTGACGCCTGTTAGGGGTGTAAAAGTGTGTGTGTGTGTTTTGTGCTATACAGATCCTGTATTTGAGAATTAGCTAATACAAAGACAGTTAGATCATTATTGAATTTGTTGTATATCAAACACTAAGTACATCACGGAGCAGCCTCAGGGGTAACTATCTCAATGCTATACACTCCAATGCATAGATACACACACATGCACACACACACACACACACACGCACTATTGGAGGGCATAAATATGCATAAGTGAAGCGGATGAACTTTCGCAGAGGGAATGCAGAGGAAGACACACTGATCCAATTTCCTCTGATCAGTCAAGCAGAAGACACACTGTCTATTTAAAGCATGCGCACACACACATACAGTACCAGTCATAAGTTTGGACACACGCTCTCATTTCAAGCGAACAGGAAGATGTCCACACGTGCATACGTGTGTGTATGTGTGACCTAGCTCAGTCCAGTAAAGAGCAGTGAGCCTTAGCACTGCTTTCTAAGTTAAATATTAAAACCCACAAATGCAGAGCTGCTGTGTGTGTGCTCTAGTTTTGTTTTTTTTTGCAGTGTCATCTGAAGATCATTTTAGACATTTTTAACGGCTGAGAAAATACATCTTTAAGCTTTTATTGTGTGTAATGACCATATGAAAAATATATTTAGCGTTTCTTCTAGGTATTATTCTCCTAAAGGCAAAACAGCCTTTAAAACTGCATTTAAACAAGACACTAAAAACTCTACAGCATTGACTGTCAGGTCTAATCCTGAAGTATATCACTGCTTTTTTTGTGATGTACTGTTATTTTCATGTACTGTTATTGTTATGATGTTGGATGTCTTGTTAAAAAATTAGTGTAAAAATGTAACCTGCAAGTCAAAATCAAGGGCTTCATTCTGATCTTTGTTGCTAAGGGTTGCTTGCATTGTCCACTAGCATATTTGACTAGAACATAATAAGGATGTATGTGAAAAGTTAGTCCATTTCAAGAATGAGAAAAAAGTAACTGAATCCTCCTAGTGTAGTTTGTTTACACAGTCTCCCATTATTTAGTCATTTAAAAGCTTTTATAATGAAACAGTACAACAGGAAATATCAGGTTGGCATCAGCGGTATCTTAACATGATTATGGCGAGGTTCCTGAAAGCTGGTCATAACAGAGTGGGCTCACTAGAAAAAGGTCTTAAAGACACAAAAGCTACAACAACAGAGGCTGAACTGAGGGGTTATATACAGAGCCAGTATGAGATAGATAAGGATAAAAAAGCAACCTGTAAATCATGCAAAAATATTCGAGTCGAGCCACCGAATACAAATATAGACCTGAAAATATGCATGTTATTTCCCCTTTTAATAGTTATACTTAGACGACATTGACAGGTAGACACCATTTACCAGTTGTGTTGCTAGGTAACCCCCTTCTTACATCCCCTCACTGCCATATCCCGTGAGTTAGCAATTTCAACCATGTGACTGTACCAAAACATAAATAAACCTCCGCAAATAAGTGACTGACTTCCGTGCCGATTTCTACTGCAGTCTACAGCAGAATGAGATGTTAATACACATGACTACACTATACTATGTGTTAGGAAACAGTTTTATCTTCAGGAGACGGGTGGAAAATATCACCTTTTGAAACTTCAGCTTTTGTCCATTTTGGTCCTGTGTGACTTTGCAACTTGTGTTTAATCATCTCCCCTCCCCCTCTGTTAGCTCCAGTATGTACAGCTGTATACAGATCTTTTATCCCCTCCTTTCGGAACCTTAGATTCCAAACACCCTCAACCTGGCTACTGAAACAAAATGTGGATTGATGTATACCTGCCTACCTGTAATCGCTTTCCTTTTTTTTTTTTTTTTTTTGGCAAGTGTACCCTTGCGCCTGTATGTTAGTAGATAAGTCCTGATCAAAATAAATCCCCCTTTTTCCCAAGATGATAACCAATCCTCTCCATTGCCTGTTTTTTTTTTTTTTTTTTTTTTTTGTGGTACCTTTTAAAATGGTACCGTATACTGACCATGAAATGCTGTGGGAACCATATGCGGCACCGACATCTAATTGCTCCTTCGGTATTTTGAGTCTCTTAGAAAAATTGTATTGTCTCTCCTGACAGTTCCTGCTGCTGCTGCTTGGTTTTTATCTTAGTGTTGCTCTACTGGGATTTGTTCTCAAGTTTCTGAGCCTTTTTTAGTCATCTGCTGCTGCTGCTGATGCTGCCGCGGTGAAACAAAGCTGCTGTTGATAATCTAGTCGGTTCTCTCTTTTCTCATATGTCCCTCCAAATGTTTTAAGTCTGTTTACACCTGTAGAAAACATGTGTTTCATCTCCTGTGAGTGCTTCTGATTCTCAATTTATCACTTCCTTAATATTTGGAATCATTGTCAGGATTGTCTTGATTAATGTCTTTGCTACTTAACAGCACACATGATTGATATGACCTTAACGGTCAGTCTACAAACTAGTGTAGGAAGGGTAAGAAAGGTAGGTTTTTGGTGTTTTTTTTTTTCTTTTAGGGGGGAGGATGTATCATGTATCAGCACATGTGAAAGACTTCGAGATCAAGTGTTCTAACTTTCTGAACAACTCCAGTCTTCTTTCATCTGGATTTTGGCGGCTAGACACATGTTGGATGGAATTCAGAGGGATTTTTGTTCAGAAAACCAACCTGAAACAAAATTTCTTTGAGACAGTTGAGCTCACAAGATTTTTTATTTTTTTTAATAATAAGCTTTTTGTGCTATGAAATGTTAGGTAAAGCTTTAGTAGGATTTTTCAGTTAGTTGTTAAGAAATATATCAGTTTGTAAGGGTTCAAAGTAGATGTCAGTGGCTCTTATACTGCAAAAGATGTAAAAAAAAAAAATACTATAGGAGTGTCAAATTAGCATTAAATTTTAATCGAAGTCAAATTTTAATGTGGTGTTAGCAAGTATGGTAGTGAGAAGCAGAGTAAACCAGATGGTTAGTGGGTGTAAATGCTGAATGGAGTGCATTTATATAGTGCTTTTCAAGTCTTCTAACCACTCAAAGCACTCTACAACACATACTCATTATAGGCATTTATACACTGATGCTAACCTACTCCTCAGCAACAGTATTGCGCTTTTTATCCAAACTGCTTCTCAGTGTTTCTAATGCTCTCTCAACCATTTACGCACTAGGGGCTCAGTGTTTTACCCAAGGACACTTCCACATGCAGACTAGAGGTGCTATGGATCTAACCACCAATTTTCAGATAGGTAGACAACCCACTCTATCTCCTGAGTTGCAGCCACAGACCGATATTAAGATTGCAGATGATGTAGATTTATTAACACGACTGCCGTCAGCACCGTCAGACCAGCAGGGTGGATGGTTCTCACCGACCTTTGTTTATTCTGGGAAACACAGACACTCCTCAACAACATCTGCGGTAAATTGTATCACATTACAGGCCTGAAGCTTATCTCCGACAGCAGAAAATCATAAACACTCTTCTGAAAATATAATTAATTTGCATTTATATTGGTGGATGTTTGCCATGTGATAACGAGGGCCACGTCGTTTTTTCACGCTTTTTTAATTTACCGCATTTACTCGTTGTCATTTATTGGCAGAAATCAGACACACTGACTTGAGATCTGTGACACACGTGGACATATAATGAATAACGAAGACTAATCATACACGATAACATCTTTTCACAGTTGCATGTGTCATGTTTAGATCAAGAAAAAACATTTACCGGTTGGTTGACTCTCCAGTGTGTGTATATATACTAAAATTAGATCTCTCCCCCCTCTTCAGAATAGTCAGTTTCTTGCATGTTATGTCATTTTAATATTGACAGTCAACATTTTGTCTTCCTTGTATCTTGTCCATGAGGATGCTGACAAAACGTTTGTTAGTATGTTACTATCTGAGCCGCCAGATACTGTAGCTGCTACTGCTGCTGTTGCTTTTTGATGTGATCTCTTATATCTGTTCATGCTGCTTTTATGTGGATCGGAAACTCTTTGAATTTACAGCGACACTGAAATATTGATGCCGGATCTTCAGTATGTCTCGATTGCACTGCACGTATTTGATTTCTGTATGATTATCTGGATCTTCTGGTTAACATGAGTTGTAAATCTTAATAAACAGCATGATTAAGATTACTGTGTATAGAAGCAGCTTTTGATCTTATTCAGATAACATAAGGTTATAAAGACAGGTTAGGAAACAAGTGTGAAAAGACAAATGTGCTAACTGGTCAAAAAAATCATCAGGCTATACAGTAATAAAAGTCTTTATTAGGTCATATCTTCTACAAGTATATTAAAGAACAGTGTTAACCTAAACCTAATTCTTCATTTGAATCATTACAGGTACATCACATTTACCTGGTTACCTTATATCAGGTCTTAGTAAGACAACATTACTGAAACCCTGTACTGATTTTCTCAATGTGATATGGGGTGTTTTGTAACATCTAATATGTCTCTTGTAATTGAATTCAGCGCCTCAAGCCATATTACAACAAATTACCACAATTTCATCTTGCAAAAATACAGTGCTTTCATTTTCTTTAGATGCTTTTTTTTCGGAGGTAATTTAGAGCGATTGCAGAACTGTGCTGACTTACGAGGCCTAAATAACCCCAGTTTGGATGGCACTGGCCATGACAGGTCAGCCCTACTTGCCTCATACCTTCAGGCTCAGCAACACACACAGACACACTCACTTACTATATCGCTGTAGTTATGAGGACATTCTGTTGACTTTCATGAATTCCCGGAAGGCTTACCTTAACTTTAAAGGGGACCTATTATGCTCATTTCCAGTTCAATAGTTTTATTCTGGGACTCTACTAGATTAGCTTTGTATGATTCATATATCTTATGATGTATAACTATGTCTTTAAGCCTCCTGATGAGCCCACTCTGTTCTGACTGGCCAACTTTCAGGAAGCCTACCGAGGGGCAGTATCACATTCATGGTAAGTTACCACTGATGCAAACCCAACATCCCTGTTTTACTGATTTTTTTTTTTTTTTAATCTATATATTAAAAGATATTGAATAACTAAATCACAAGAAACTTTTATGGTGAAAAGTTTTTCTGATTTTAAATTAGTAGAGATTTGTTAAAGGCACTAACTCAAAGTCAAAACAGCAATATATGGAGATTTGCATTTAATCAGCATTTATTCAGATTTCTCCTGTATTGTACTTATGATACAACATATATACAATACATGATTTGCCAGGGATTTAAGAATTTTGTTTATTTTGAGGATGTTTTGTAGTATTGCTTAAAAGTGTACATGGGGCTATCTGGACCTTAATTTTTGGTCCATGATGGCTGGATGTGACACAATATTTAAACTTTAATTCATTTATTCATTTCAGGTAAGGCAGTTTTAAGAGAATGGTCCAAATTCTAAACTTGACCACCCACAAAACCTTAAGTTTTAATCTTAAAATAAAAGGTTGGCTGTGGGGACTGCATTTTAGTTGCCACATGGGAAGTGAGTCCCAAAATGTGACTTTGAAAAAGTATGTCCCCGTAATNCACACACACACACACACACACACACACACACACACACACACACACACACACACACACACACACACTCTCACACTCACACTGTGGCACCTTAACTCAAGGCTGTGCTGCCAGACTTGTGCTGAATGTAGGTTAATGCACACTTTATTGCACTTCCTCTCCTCTGGCCATAACATAGTGGGCATGCTCTGTAGAAAAAGACCCAAGTAGCACGTGTGTGTGTGTGTGTGTGTGTGTGTGTGTGCAGGATCATTCGTGATCTATTTTCAGTGACCGTGATGCCATACTTCCTAGGAGAGTGCAGACATCCTATAGTGTAACAACTTTTACTGAAATTGTTAAGCTGTGCTTCTGCAGGAAGTGAATTATTAATTTATTTTAAGTCATTTTTCAGCTAATTCATAAGGAAGTAGATTACTTGCTTAGTATAGGTAAGTTGTATGTGTGCATACCAGTATGCACATCAGCTTCTGTAGCATTAAATTAACAGTGAAGAAATTGGTAGCAGTTTGAAATCTCAACAGTGAAAACATGTGCAGTACATCCCATGATACTCCGTAATAGATTTATCATCCTCTAAAAACCTAATTTTCACTCGTTTTATGACAACTGCGCCGTGGGCGATCTACCTACCCTTTGAATGTATTAATATGGAAGATGCCCCGATCAATTATTGATTAGAGCGGCCGTTCTTCTTTGCTCGACAGCACTTTTGTTGCCTAGGCACTCTCTGCTCAGAAGCAAACCCCATGTGGAAAAGCTCATGGTGATAAAACAATGCTTCCTTTTCTCCCGGAGCTCATTCAGGCATTTCTGGCTGCAAAGCACTGATCCCAGCTACGCTTTATCTAAGTCGACTGGGGAGGAATCCGTTTCTCTGGGGAAGATGTGACAGTGTTGTACTCTGGTTGGGTGGCAAACTGAGAAAGGGCTCATCATAGCGAACAGTAGAAGTATCTGAAGTTTTTTACTGACTGTGTAGAGACATAAGGGACTTATTGATAATGAAACAAACCCAAAGTTGAACTTGAGGTTCACATTTTCGTCTAATATATTAGTAATACGGCTCATTAACAGCATGCACACTCAATTCAGATGCGAATATGTAATATGTGCTGCCTCATGTATATAAAGTAGGTTTTACAAAACAATACTAGAAGAGGAGTAATTTAACACTTCCTTTATGCACAGTTGCACACACGTGTTAGCACTGGACCTTATTCCATAAATATTGATGGTTTATACATAGATGGCAGAAAAGCTTTGCAGAGCAGGCTTGATGCATCAGCGCCTTTCGCTCTCGAAAATTTCTCCTATAGCCTACATATTAGTTTTCTGAAGTCACAGCAGTGGTGTGGCTCAAGGGAAGGCCAAGTTCATTGTGGTTCAGACTTAAATCCCAACAACTATTAGATGGATTGTCATGTTTTATACAGATATTCCTGTTCTGCAAAGAATGAATCCTAGTTATTGTGGTGGTCCCCTGACTTGTTGTCTGGTGCCACCAGCAAATCAAATCTTTACCTGTTTAGTGAAATATCTCAACAGCTATTATTATTATTTGGTTTGGCACATTACAACCATATATCCTGGATGATGGCCCTCCCCATTTTTAACCTCAGAGTTTGACATTGGCATGGTTAGAGTTTTAGTAATTATTAGATGTATTATAATGAAACGTGGCACAAATATTCCTGGTCTCCTTAGGCTTAATTGTAAGAATAATGGTGATCCCTGACTTTTGATCCACTGCTACCATCAGGTCAAAATTCCAAACACATGTATCAAGTATGCTTTATGTTAATGCTAATTAGCATAGCAAATGATAGCTTGCTAACAAACTAAACTAGTGACCACGGTAAACTTTATGGACTGCCCGCTAAACAACAACATGTTAACATTACCATTGTGAATGCATCATATGCTGACATTTTATTTCACCTCATTTCTTAAGCACACTCTCGTGGCACTGCTAGCATTGACTCATTGTCTTGTTGCTCTTTTGATGGTGCTAAGCTAAGAGTTTCTACTTGCCTTAACTTCAATTATTAAAACAGTAAATATGGGAACTATGACCAAACGTGTCCAACACAATTTTTGAAGCCATTTTTTTCTTTCCTGCTTTTTTTCATTCACTTAAACTTCTCATTTTGTTTCAGGACAGCTAAAGCAAAATGTGACATTTATTTTTTTAGTTTATTCTTGTACTACTCCGGTGCATCTACTGTAACCAGTGTAGTTGCTGTGTAGTACTTCACCCTGGTTGCATTTAGCCTTTAAGTGGCTGTGTAGCAGAGCAGCAGAGGATTGGGGGAGGGCTGGGCACTGGTGGATGAGAGGATGAAGAGGAGGAAGGAGAAAGGAGATTGGTTTCGACCCCCACCAGATGTGAGCCGCTGTAACAAAGCTGACTGACTACACTGAGGAATGAAGAGACAGATTGTTATGGTGGTGTACAGCATATCTTGGGACTAAAGTTATATTTTATAATCATGTATTAATTTTAAAGAGAAAAAATGCATTTGTAACACAAGGGCATGTGGTTGTGTGGTGAATTTGGATTAGACTAGAGTATGCCACCTGTTTTTATTGATAATTCTGCAAAACTAGTGCTACTTTTAAGTATGGATATGGTGTAAATGATTGGCATCTGACACAGAACTGTGAGTATACCAACTGTGAGCATACCAAGTGACATACAGAGTGTAGATTGCGGAGGCAGCTTCCTGTCTGTTAGTTGTAACCCAGCAGTCTGTTGCAGAATGTCTTTGGCTCTTCATGTGGTATGATTCAACACTTCCTCACATTGGGCAATGGATCTTAAATAACGAGAGCAACATGGAACCAAACATTTCTTTTGAAGGTTTCCATTGTAAACTTTACGAGTTCAGTCCTGTTGATTTTATGAGACTGATGGTTACTATGGTAACAGCCGAACAGGTAACAGATTAAAGCCGTGTTTCCGCTACATGCTACCTTACTCGACCTTTTTCGCTTTACTTTTCTGGATTTCATTTTCCACTGTGATTAGGAATTCTTCAGTGGGGTGCGGTTTGCACAGAAGGCCATCAATCACACACAACGCAGTTGCTTTCTGTATCGGTGTTCCACCTCATTAATAAAACAAAGAAGTACTCCATTTTCAATTTAGGACCAGTTTAGGACAAGGGGGATGTTTCTGTTCACTTGATAACGTGAAATGTAAAGTTAGATTTTGTTGTCAGCTTCCCTAGAGAAAAAGAGACAGCCGTTGGGGAGAATAGCCAGTGAATGAGATAAATGAAAGGTTATTATCTCATTGTTTCATGGTAGTGACTTTCTAAAGCACAAATAAATAACCGCCAACGCTCAACGGACGATTTACTGCGGAAACAGTTATAGTTTCTTATCTTCATTCATCCGTTTTCCACTGCAGGATGTGTCGTGTCACGCAATTGACCAGTCAGTGGTATGGAGTGTTTTTACATTCCCTTTTAATATCAACTAAGCTAATTTGGAGGTTCAGTAGACGTTCTGCACCTGTACACAAGGACATCAGTTATATCTGGATTGTTTTCTCTATCACGTAAGTGCTATTGTGTAGGACTTTTAAAGGATAAGGTAGCTATTTAGGAATTTTTTATTTGCTACAAAAATGCTAATGTCTGTCATCCATTAAAAAAAAACATAGTATAACCAAAACTGTGAAGCTGAAATGGTGAGATAGAAGGGTCTAGTGGAAATGAAAACAGAGACTGAAGAGGCTTATAAATGCAAATGAGAGGAAATAAAAAGGTGGGAGGTAAATGAGTAGGTCTGGCCCCTCCTCCTGATCCTCTGGGTGTCCCATGGGTATCATTTTGACAAGGTCAACACCACCATCAACCTGGGCTGATGCCTAACACACACTGACAGCCAAACACATAAACTGGCCTTTTGTTCTCCTGTGGCACAGAGTAACCCCCCCCCCCAATCTTCCTCTGTGATTACTCATACCACTGTTGCTTGAATCAGAAGCACCAGATGGTTTGTTGCGCTGAACTATCTGAGAATTCAGCCATGGCAACTTTTGGTAAAAGGGCATGCACACTAAAATAATACTTGGAAGGTGATAGGCGGCTTGGTAGGTGGATGAACCATCTGTCAAGCATCGTAGTACTTTGCAAGAACGCTAGATTCATGATGTTGATTGATTGGAACCACAGGATGGTTCGAGATGTCCTGATCGCGCGAATCCAGTGATCCTGCAAGATAACTGTGGTTCCACCCTAACTCTATCCCTATCCTTAGCCACTGACAGATCCCATAACACCTAACTGTAACCCTAGCACTGACAAAGTCTCCAAAAGGCAAAGAAATGAAATACC
>JANJYP010039967.1:0-37903 GCA_024605115.1 Rastrelliger brachysoma | reverse complement strand
AAAAAACGTAATGAATGAATGTACAATCTGTCACTGTCAGTACTGGTAATATTTAAAATGTATGACAATCATGCTCTCCTTGCTGTGTTATCAAAATTGTGCAGACAAGCTCAGTAGACTAATTAACTAAAGTATATGCAGATGACCATCAATGAGGCAATGTAACTAGCTTCAGAGTACACAATAAACAACAGATGACAATAGACTCATATTACTTCAACACCATATCAAAAGTATCACCTTTAATGTCTCAGAAAGAGCCTTTCAACTTCTAGAATTGATTTCCTTTTAAAGAGAAACGTCAGTATTTATCAGTCTGGACCTCATTTTCACCTCTTTTTGTGTCAAAGTGACAAATAGGGACATTTCTGCACATGGCTCAAAAATAAATGTATTATCCTTGCACAACAGCAGCAGTGATAAACATGGCTTTTGACACATATCCTCTGTAGTATCTGTACATTTTATACCTTACAAAGATAAACCTGGTTTACAAACTACTCACCCATACTCTCCCATTTTGTTGCAGAACTATAGTTGAGGTCTTCACAATTATTTATTTTTTTTTTTTTGTAAGATAACTTCCCTACAAACTGAAGTTGGAACAACATTAAAAATTTTATTTTTATACACATCAAATACATTTTACAACACTTTCCAAAAGAGTCATGTTCCCTAAAGTTGTAATACACCCATGTCATTTCAGTAAGCTGATTAGCTATTCAGGCTGATATGCACCTTTTAAGAGTGGCACAACTTGCTCTTATGATCTATGGGACTATGTAGTTCAGTTACCTCAGGAAAGAAACACAGAACTACACAACGTCAGCTAACTAATGAGCAAAACTAAATGAAATCACCTGGACTGGAAAACACTTTGTAAGGTATGGCAGGTTTGTGTCAACATCTAAGTATTGCAAGAATCTTATGTTATTCAGAATGCATTGTTATATCCAACTAAGCAAAGGATAGCCAAAACCGATTTAAGCTTATAAACATGTGTAAATGTAGTTTAAATGGATTACATTTAATACAGACACATATACCTTTTACAATGTTTAGTCCATGTGCAGATAAAACATCAAGAAATCCTCTGTTTCACAATTTTTGCTGGCTACATAACATAATAATGCCAANGAGGGCGTCTGTGTAGTGTGTACCAAGTATCAGTCCTGTAATGATAATAGAAATGCAGATTTTACAGGTTCACTGAGGGCTCAGATGTGGACGTGTCACCCAATTTTTTGGTGAAATAAGTCATTGCACTGAGGACTGAGAGCCTTCTATTCTGAATAACCCCGCCCACTCCAATTTGGTAACCAATTGTCAGAAAATTGTAAAAGTGATTGAAGAACAAAATGACTGTTGTACCTTAGTAGAATTTCAATACTATTAAGCTTCCAGCAATGCAATGCAATCAATTTTAGCTTTCAGCAATCACACACAATTTCTTCAGAAATTCCACATTCTAGTTAAACATTTCTTCTTTCCCTTATCAAATGAATAATTCTACCCATATACTACACCTTATTCAGTAGAAGACAGTAGAAAGGTTAAAACCGTACGATTAATGGGGGGGCCTGTTCACCAAAGATGCAGTATGTTTGTTCAAATTTCAACAAAAAAGATGAAGAGAAAGATAAAAAGTTAGTAAAATTGATTTGACATAATATGATACATTTCATGGAGCACACACGCAGTAAATGATCTAGCTTGTTCTTGTTTCATGTACAGCAGCAGACGTGTTTCTTCGATTACCAGACGAAAGATTCAGCTTTATTATTAAATCAAAGAGTTCTCAGCATCAGTTAGTGTTAGTTCACTACCAATCAACTGGACGAATCCTGTGTTTCCATGGCGATGTGAAAGGCTAGAAATTATTTGTTTTTTTTATAGAAAGTATAGTGTAGTCAGTGGTGAACTCTGTGTGTGGGTGTGTGGACAGGATATAAAATACCAGCCCAGACACAGACACACCGCTGAGCACCTTCTGTGACTTCTGCAAGCCAAGAAATGCAATTGACCATTCATGCTACACATACATGATCTGAGTACATAGATAGAAAATGTTCTATCTATACTCAGTGAACGTAAATACACTTCCTTTTCTATTATTTATCATTGCTTAGTATTCACACAAAGCAAATGTAAAAACGATATGGAATGTGATATGATGTGTATGTGAATACTTCATTTATTCGTCTTAACCTTTGCAATTCATTACCAATACCTTTTGGTTGATCTTCAGAGGTTAAACATTGACACAGCTGGTTGGAGACAAACAACGGTGCAGTGCCTCTGCTCTCCTGGGATGGTGATCAGGGGGAAGTATCACAAATGGATGATAAAAACTCATGTTGAGGTTTATGGAGGAGTTAATGTGCTGTGAAACTAACACATCTAGGTGAGGCTTCCAATCATAGACAGAATACAGCTCAGAGTGCGATTGTACATATTTTATTTGACATATTTCACCCTAATTTGATAGCCGGAGCATGTGAGACTGAGGTAGATTATGGCAGGGAAGATGGGATGAACTTGAGGGCAGATAGTAAATGTGATGAGCCGGTAGAGGTAATCAGATCATGTCATCAGCCATCTTGTAATTCCAATATAAAGGGCAACCAGCAGCTACCGGAAGGTGAGGGATGATGCGTCTACAAGGATGTGACCAGGCACTAGTTCATTACTTCAGCTTTGGCTTTCCTATGCTAAGCTGCTGGTAGATTAAAGACATCGTCTTAGCAAACAAAAAGGAAACCGTATTCCCAGCTCTCTGCACCTTTCTAACCTAGCGTGTGCGCTCCAAGCTAAATGAAAACCTGTATCAGAGTCCGTGTCTCCTGTTCTCCCTTCTCCATGTCTACTCAGTTTTGCTCTATAAATACATAAGGTGCTGTTTCCAAGGTAACAACTCTATGGAGAATTGGCCATCTGAAATCTAGATGGAGTGAGAAAGGAGGGTGAACAGTGGCCTGCAGGCTCTTCCGATTGTCACCAAAATACCCTCATCTTCACCACATCACCAGCTTTCCATCTCTATCCTGTAGTTTCACCCCTGGGACCACCAGTCAGCTATATTTGAGGCTTGTAACAGAGAGGTCTACAGATGATGCCCATAAGTATTAGGATATATGTTTGGTGTCTGATCTGTAGGCCTAGCTGAGTGAATCATTTGTATATCAATGTTGTCATCTAACTCTTGGCCCCAATTACTGGAGGACTCATGTCTCATCAGTGCTCTTGTGTAAAGAGCTGGAGATCACTGCAGTGACTTTGGAGCCATAGAAAATTACTTATTAGGAAATTTGATCAGACATGTTCCAATTATGCAAATGTTCAACTCGATGTAATTTCATAACATCTCTATAGGCATTATGTGTATTTATAAAGAACTACTTAAATAGATTTGTGGTATGTAGACAAGTTTATCTGCCAAATATGTCCTCACTGGTGTCAAGAATACAAAAATAGCATACAAACACCTCACATAAACAAGTGAGTACTTTACGTCAACTGGATTAGGATCAAGATTAGGCATGAAGATGGTTTCTTTCTTGTGACCTCTTCAAAGTGTTTGTTTAGTCTGTTCCTTCAGTTTTTCAGTAGGGCTCTTGGGGATCTGTTATTGATATGAATGACTAAGCCATTTGACTATGCGACAAGAAATGTAAATTTAATAGCAGCATCTTCAATCAGAGGCTCTAGTTTAAAGGTCTTGTGAACCTTTGTGCTCTTGGGCACAGGCCTATTAGACCCATTTGATAATCCAATCATAGATTTGACTTTACAAGGAGTAAATTCAATTGAGTGTATTTTAGATTTATGGCCGTTTTCTGCCCTCCAGTGGTCACAGTTTGGAACTACAATACTTTATTTAACTTCTGACAATGAGAAATAGTGAAATGATTGTTAGTGTGTTTAAAAATAGCACTGAGTTTATGAATTATAACATGCTAATATTACATGTGAATATGTTCAAAAGAAATACATTAAATAAATAAATACATTTGGACACACCTTCTCATTCCTATGAAAGAAAAAGCATGCCCAAACTTTTGACTGTTACTGTATAGTTCTGTACCATTCAAAATGCTTTGTGTTTTTTATTTATTTATGATTTTTAAGATTTTAATTTATCATATTTAGTTTTCACATGACACTGATTATTACGCAAGTATCTCAACACATCTTTTAGGTGTCAAAGCAAAGCAGGCTCACACACTGATCTGCTGGATAATATCAGTGTATAAAGTCCTAATGATCAAATTATTCATATATTGTAACAATACATCTTGTTTTTCCTTTTTATACTTCTGTTATTTTGTCATCTGGTCTATTCTGAACATACAGCATCTATTGCATATTTGTGTGTTTGGGGAGAGAGATTCCTCCTCGGTTACTCTTTCTGAACTTTTTTCATTTTTGTTTGTTTTTTGTGAGATAAAGGTATTACTTATCTAAATCAAGGTTTTAAGGATTGAGGATGTTGTATATTGTACAGATTGTAAACTCTTGTGAGGTATTTTTTATGATATGGAAATATACAAATAAAACTGCCTGGATGCCATATAGTGCCTTTGTAATGTGTTTGCAGTAGGCGCAAAGGGAATGGTGGGCAATATAGTGTGAAAATATTCACGGATTCAGTCTGCTTTTAGAGTTGGCATCTTTTGATTATAAGTCTAGTGTGCTATTATTGGAAAGAAAATGCTCAGAAACAGAATATGCCAACTTCTTCAAGCCACATGCCTGTTGTATATTCACTGTAAAGCATAATAAATTTTAATACAGTAATTTAACATAATAAAAGAAATCAGAATTTATTCATCAGTATTTAATATTTTTTATTATTTCTAGCAGCATAATAATATACTGGCAGATTATTTTTCGCACATCATTCCGATTTTTTTTTTAAAAAGAACTGCAATATAACTGCAGCTTTAATTAACAAATATCTTGCTTGTCAGGAAATATTCCCAGATAGTTGTTGGGAACAGTTTTGTTGAACAAACATCATGTGGTTTGTAAATATAACCCCGCAGGAGAGATCTGGGTTGTTATCCTATTGATTGACAGGTTACACATTGAGGACGATATGACAGATGGGAGTCTGTACATTTTACAGAGCAGGAAAAAAACAAGATCCACAGGGCGACACACATTCTTGACAGCTGACATGTCTTCTATAAGATCAAAAACATAAAAACGTATGTGAAGTTTTGACAGAAACTGGATGATATGATCCACATGGAGAATGTAAACATGCTAGTAGGTTAAAAACAAAATTAATGATTCATATTTTCAATTCAATATGCCAGCACATTGTGATCAAAGTCTTTTCCTGAATTCATAATGCATACACTTAAATCACTGTCATGTTCTTTATTTGGCCTTTATTTGATATCAAAAGTTAATGTTACATTTACTGAATAAACCATATTAGTTTTATCACTTATATTCTAATAAAGATGCTCTACAATAGAGATCTGTTTATTTACTTATTGGCATCAATTGTACATACAGGGGAAAGACCACAAGGCCTGAAGCACTGACGAGGCATTGACAGTGCTGATTCATACAGTAGGCCAGAACAAACACCTCTAATTCAAACTCTACTGTTTATTCCACCGCTGACAAATTGGTTTACAACATGTGTGCCCTCTGGAAAACATGGGAGGGAGGGACCTCACGTTCTGCAGGTGAATCTAAAACTGTACCAAACGCACAATGAACCCTTTCTGAATCCAAACAATTGGTCCCGCACACCTGGCAACGTCTGCTGATGTTAAAGTAAACCAGGTCATACATCCATCAACAGTATCATAAAATAACTAAGTAAAATAGAAATCAGGCCTTAACCCAGAAAAAGACATACAAGGGAAAATACACTATGAGTGGGCAATTTTAAAGAACTCTCATCCACATGCAGTATGGAAACATATGCAAAACATGTGGTGCCTCTTCTGCACATCATGATGGATGTTTTAATCCACTGAATACAAAAACATGAACATAAATCAACATCATATTCATAAGACTGATAATTGTCAGAGGTGGGAAAATAATTTAAACATTTAATGAATAAATTATTCAACAAAGTGGTGTCTTTACTACAAGAACAGATGTTGTATCTGATTACATTTGAACCATTAGCATGACCTATAGTGAATCAACTTCAGAGATTAAAAGCACTTTATAGTTTACCCCCTGAGCATGCATGACGCAGGTTACACACACACACACACACACACACACACACACACACACACACACACACACACACACACACACACACACACACACACAAAAACATATGACTCAACATCCTGTGTCCTTCTTTGCTTTGTGGAAACCAGTGCCTTTGGGTGTGCTGATACTAGGTTCTTGAGAGTTTACTGTGTTCAAGGCAGAACAGGGCTGTTCCTACTCAACTCACATATACACACACACTCATTCATGCAAAAAATATTCATTCAAACGTATGATGCAAGGGAGCACTGGCCAAAGGTTCAACGTTTTCAAGGGAGTGACAAGAAGAAAAGCAAGCGATGCTAGAAACAGTGTAGTTTCCTATTACACTGCAGACAGAGATGACAGACATGATGGTCCAGACCCTTATATAGTTGACCTCATCAGTCCCTCTAATGCACTGATTGCAGGGCCAGTTTGTCTGTAACCTCAGCTGCATCCATGGCCAGGAGCAGGTCTTAAAAGAACAGAAAACACAACACTGAATACATGAAAAGAGAAAACAAATAATTACATGAATTTCACAATCAGTATCTAGCATTCCCTCTTAAGAGAACTTCCATGCATCATTTTGAGGCCACGCTGAGGTTCCCTGCAATTACTAAGACAAAGGAAAGGCAGCAGTTAAGAAGCGCTGCAGCAGACTTTTTTCACATTTATCATTCTCAGCTTCTTAAACATTATACATAGCTGATAAATGATTCACCTGAAACAATTCAGTTTACCAAGAATTTATGCTAAGAAGACAACAAAGGCAAACTCCTGGTTTTTCAATCAAGGAATCTCTAATCGCAAAGTGATCCACTGTAGGATATCATGCTTCATTTAGGCTCAAATGGGATTACATTTTCATTGATATACTCAGGGGCAGTCCTATCCAGGCCTTATAAGTGTTGGTCAAAATATTCTAATTCTAAAATGCAGAAGTAATGAAGCTAAAATTGTGTTTCAGTCTTTTATTAGACTTAGTGAGGAGTCTGATAGCAGCACTTTGAATTAACTGCAGTCTGTAAATATTGTGTTTGCTCAAATATGTATAGACTGAGTCACAGGAGTATAACAATTTGCGTGTTCTTGGTGGTCTATGTATAACTGGACTGAACAATTATTTCAACATGTTGATTAAGATTGAGATTATTATTAAAACTGACACCAAGATTTCTGTACCTAGATGTGATACTGCTGGACAATAAGGCAGATTGTGGTGAGATGTGATTGTGTGGTGTTTGGGTCTGTGATAATGACATCATATTTATCTGTATTCAGTTGAAGGAAATTATTTGACAAGCCAGACATGAACTCGAGTTAGATATGCCTAAATGGAGAAGAACTGGGGGCCAAGGACGGACCCCTGAGGTACTTCCATAAAACAGAGATTCTGCAGATTTGCGATCACCAATAGCAACATTAAAAATCCAATTTTTGAGATTTAAGTAAATCCAGTCTAACCCAGAGCCAGAGATGGCAACCCACTTTTTCAGACGCTCAATTAAAATTGAACAACCAACAGTATCAAAGGCTGCAGTGAGATCTGAAAGGATTAAAATAGATTAATGGACAGAGTCAGATGCTAAAAGAAGATCACTAAGCACTTTGAGGAATGCAGTCTCTTTGTCTCATGTCCTGTTGATGGGCCGATGGGTGCCTTTCTAATCAGTAGGACCAGTAGCTTCCTGTATTATTTTGTGAGTGCATCGCTGTAGCATTATGTTACTTAAATAACTAAACTGTGTCACTAACAATAATGGGTCAGATATTATTAAAGCAAAATGTTTGTCCTCTAATGTATCATGGTGACATATGGTTACTGTATATTAAAAACAACATTCAATTGTGTCATTTAATACACTTTGTGATGGTTTGTGTTGAAAATATTGAGCTGCCATCTGTATTTTTTGGCAAATGATTTGTAAGTGCAGACTTTGACATGAGGCACACAGCTGCTTTTGGGCCTCATTTAACTCACAGTGACAACTATGGTGTCTAATTCATTTAACATCTCATCAGCTTTGGCTCACTGCCCTTTGGTGATCAAAGTCATCCAATCATGTTACCATATCAAATCCACTAGATGGGGCTCCATCCATGGTTGTTTTTTTCTCAGAAGAACCTGTGTAGTTTGAGGGGACACAGACTGTGTAGTTTGATTGGAAGAACAGGCTATAGGAGCTTTAATAATATACTGTATGTTTGCATCCTTTAATTTGAGACTTCATGGATCATTTCCTTCTCATCCATTGGGTTCTCTTGAATCCCGGCTGCTGTGCTTTAATTAGCTCGTAATATTTGTGGATTTATGCTGGCTAATGGCAATGATTATAATGCAATAACTTATATGTCTAAAAAAGAAAAAAAGGAAAATTATCTTTTTGCTTTCTCTTCACCAGTCAGGATAATTGAGGGTTTGGGGTAATAGTAATTTATGTGAAAATAAAATATGAGTGGCAAATTTGAAAGGATAGTTAAGTTATTTGGAGTTGAGACAGACTGACCACAAATAAAAACCTTTGACATCAAAGAAACCAATATGCTTAATTCCAAGTGTCCCTGCCCATAAAAAATGGGCTGGATTTTTGAGGTTTTGAATTCCATTTCATAACTAGGATGACTGGAGAACTGAACGTCCCAGTAGTGATAATCAGCCGTATTTGAGATTTATATGTTAGAGCAGGTAAAGCCAGTCATTTTGCAGCTCTGTCCACCTGGGTGGCGTTTTAGTGGGTGGGAACATACAGTAACAATATTGAGAAAATCCAATGACGATGCGGCAAGATAATGTACCCCACTCCCCCTCCCCCCTCCTCCCCAAAAGCCCTGCCTCCCAGCGGACCACTGAGCCTGGCGCACAGGATAGAAAGTCTGTGTGTGGGGCCCCTTAAAGAGGTGCGCCGACCAGACGGCACAGACTTTCTCCGTTGAAGAATCAGCGAGATGAAGAGCAGCGCCAACCCGGCACCATGCGCTCCAGGCTCCCACGGACCGCCTGCCTATTGCGACTCATTGCACTCTGCATCCTTCTCTCGCACACTGCAGCTTATTTTGGGTCAGACGACTTCCTTTTTACTTCTTCCCCTCTCATTAACTGATTGCTGTTGTTGTTTTAAGCCTTAGAAGGGATCATAACGATGACCTTTACATCCTTAGCCAAATTACGCACGCATAACCATGCACAAACTATTAGGTAAAATTGTTATTGCATTGTTCGAAACCTATACAGCTTTTATATATATTTGCTAATTTGTAGAAATAAATCAAAAAACATAATTCTAAGATGCGTCCCAAGCAAACTAGTATTAATTATTTGGCTACTTTGACGCGTTATCGTGCATTTCTGGAATTACCCCTTATTATTTCCTGTATATGGATTTACAATTGTGTAGCTACAATTGGACACCAGGAAAACTAAAACAATACCCGTTTCTTAATCAAGGTTACGACCTAAGAGATTGCAGTTTGGCAAGACTGCAGCGTAAAGTAACTCAAGACGCAAATGAAGTCGCATCTTTTAATCTTGTCTAATAATAATGACAGCGATGTAATACTTATTGGTAAGATATTTCACCATGATAGTGTAGGTGTATGCTGTATTGTTTTTTTTTTTTTTTTACAAATTTGACACTTGACACTTCCAAGACTTGACAATCCCTTAGGTCTGTTTTTTTTTCTTTCTAATTCAAGGCTGACAGGTCGGGAACCCTTGGTGTTTTTACCAGGTCCGTTCTCCAATGAAGCTCCTACAGGCAAGGCCCATCTGAAGCAGTGCGAGCAGATGACTTTGACCAGGCGGCAGAAGAGACTGTGTCGCAGAGAACCTGGTCTGGCCGAGACGCTGCGTGAATCCGTGCGCCTCAGTCTGCTGGAGTGTCGGTATCAGTTCAGGAATGAGCGCTGGAACTGCAGTCTAGATGGCCGCGGAAGCCTCCTGAAAAGAGGTAAACGTGTTATAAATTTAGTACTTAATTGACCTAAAAGTGAGCAAATTCGGTGTCTTGCTCAGTAGCATTTGAGGAGGACGCAAGGTCACTGTTTGAGAGTCTCATTTATGCGTAATCTCCTCTCTTCAAGATTGTTCCATCCTCCTGTTTCTACCCCCATCTCTTCCTAAGTGTCATGCAGTATGTTTTATATAAAAGCAGCTGAACTGCTGATACACATCTGCCTGCATGACACTAATGCTGATGGCAACATCTGTTCATCCTGGTTAAAAATATGTGTGAAATATTGTGAAAGGAGAATAATTGGATGAGTAAACTGTTTATCTCAAGCGGGGTGGTTACAATAAGTTGTGAGTATTCAAACATGAAAAGTAAAATATTTATAGTGATAGCTCTTATTAATGGTTTGACTCCTAAACCACATGTAAACATAGTCTCACACAGGAATGTAATAGAATTTAAACATCCAAAGTTATCATTATCTCTTCAAATAAACATTTTTATATAAATTAATGTTATACATAATAAAAGATATCAAATGGATATAAATTGATATATTATGTGCATATTAAAAAGAATCCAAATTCAATTAAAATAATTTTTAAAATACACTTTTGCCTGCATTGGCTGTTACTGTCTTAGTTATAAACTGTGCTCAAATTTGTTTATAATTTTCTAATTGTGTCATTTATCTTGCAAAAATATAAATGAGCTCCAACTACTCACAAACAGTACTTGGTCATGCTGCGTTTGGAGACTTTTCTGCTCTAAGTCAATTTGTCATTATGAGCATTGTAGTGTATTTGATTTGATTTATAGCCATTCTTGTGTACTTTAGTAATTGTAATAGCAAAGCATTGTGAGGATGACACCAGGTTTTCTGTAACTGGATATATTCAACACAGTCTTGACTTGATACAACTCTTGCAAAATTTTTTCCTCAAGTAGGACTTCATGAATGTTTTTCCACGACCTGATAAAATCATTTATTAGCTACACTTTGGAAAAAAACTGTGCCTACTAAATCACCATACTGCATATAGCTCAAGTCCAGTGCAGGTTTAGCTGTGTACAGAAAATCCTTTAGGATCTCCCAAACCTTATGTATATGGATATCAGTGTGTGGGAGAACATGAACAGGTCAGCATGGAGGTAATGAGGGTGTAGAAAGCCAAGAAATGCGGTGCGGTGGAAAGTGCTCAAGCCCTGTGGTTATTTTTATCTCGGGAAAGCGCCCATTCCCAGAGGAAAAGGGTGGCGTGATTACCCACTTTCATCTGGGAAAATCCTTCCTAGTCAAAATAATAATTAATTGGATCAAAATATACCCTGGTGACGGCTCTGGGTGAAGCAAATAACAGTGCGTAACCATAAGGAAGGGTCAGAAGACGATTTATGACATAACAAAACTCGCAGAATAATGCTGAGGTTGTAGTAAACCATGACAACGCGGTGAGCTCTTTGTAAACATTTTGGCTTAAAGGTTTACTTAATAGCACAAAGGACACTTTGAATTAATCCCAAGAGCTTTACGCTGTTCATGCAGTGTAAGTGATGCGACAATTAGCTTTTGGATACAAAGCTTTATAAACTGAGCTCTTCAAACTCTTCTCAGATAAAAATGGACTGACACATTTTAATTTTCTTTTATACAATTTTCTACTTCCTCTGATGTCTTTTATATCTATCTCAGCATTCAAGGAGACCGCCTTCCTACTGGCAGTGTCCTCCGCAGCGTTGACCCATGCCCTCGCCAAAGCGTGCAGCTCAGGTCGAATGGAGAGATGCACATGTGACGATTCCCCCGGCATCCAGCATCGAGAAGCGTGGCAGTGGGGGGTCTGTGGCGACAACCTGAAATATAGCACTAAGTTCCTCAAGAAGTTCCTCGGCCAAAAGAGGGTCAGCAAAGACCTCAGGGCTCAAGTTGACACCCACAACATCAACGTTGGAATTCGGGTGAGTTGCCTCCCAAGTCCAAGGCGTCAAAAACATTGCCTATACACCTGAACCACACTTGGCTCAATTAGTTGGGCTGCAATTTTACATGACAATTATACCTCTGACACGCTCCTATGCCATCAGAGGATACATCATTGTAATCTTCACCTGCATATTTTGCACGCTGCCAGCCAGACAAACGCCCCCTTATTTGCTACAGTCGTTGGCCTTGGTGGATAATACAGAAGCACTGGGTGAGGCAGGGAGACAAGACGGCTGTGGGATCGTTGGAGCCAGGTGTTCTCAGGCATGATAAAGCTTGCTGTGCGGGCCTACAGAAAATTAAAGGTCTCATGTCGGAGAGAACGATTATAACCGTGGCCTCTTTTTAATATACGAGCGAGCATTTTTTTCCACTTACTAAATCACTGTGCTCTTCATAAATCCCCCTAATGTTCATAACCACCACCGTGTAGCTCTGAAATAGCAGGCCCCAGGGTCCTAACCCTGTAGCTCACACCTAAGGAAGGGCCAGAGTTGGTGGAGACAGGGGGAGCAGAAAGAAAGAAAGAAAAAAATACACTACAGGAAGACACTAAGGGTAACTATCTTATCTTATCTTCACTGAGTTAAATGTTTTCCTCACTTTACACTGATGTGGCTGAGAAGAGACCAGGAGCCGTGTTAACAAAAACATGAAGTGGCTAGAGTCACCCCATCTCTCAGTAATAGTACTCTGAAGCCCCCGAGGGGTTCATACCTGCAAAGGGAGGAACTGAGCAGAACTTTTCAACCCAGAAGTACCCTCTGGCCCACCCCTCCCTCTCAGACTAACCCCTGTCCTATCTGACCTGTCTCTGGCCCCTACCAAGACAGGAGCTCTTAGGCTGAGTGATCGTGCTTTCATCGCTGACCATCAACCTCAGTGAACTATTAACCTAAATCAGTGGCACCATCACAAACTACTTCTGCATTTTTTGGCACTTCTTGCACAGAAATTCTAATCAATGTTTTCCATGAGCAGGCATGTACAAAGAACAGGGTGGAGAGATTCCACTGTTTGCACTGTTTGTCACTTATGCCTCAGGCTTTAGGAAAGAGACAGGAGCGAGACAGACAGAGCTAGTTTCAACACATTGAGACAAAAAAAAAAGAATCTGCCAAAGCTGTCCAAGTGAGCAATGTAAGGTGAATGAAATACGACATGCTGAGCAGTTTCCCCTCAATCCATTATGTTAAAATTTTGACTGAGGTGAGCTAAAGGTATATTAACAGCAGACCACCATCCCTAACCTCCTACCCACCCCGCAGGAAACTGGCTAACTCTGTACAGATAGACCTCCCAGATAAGAGGCCAGGTAATGAATCAAACTGAGAGAACTGACATCTCCCATTTTCCCTCCCATGCCTTCTTTTCTCCCATCACAGGCAGTGAAGAGCGGTCTGAAAACAACCTGCAAGTGTCACGGTGTCTCTGGTTCTTGTGCTGTACGGACTTGCTGGAAACAGCTGTCTCCATTTCACGATACCGGGCGGCTGCTTAAGTTCCGTTATGACACTGCAGTCCGAGTGCTGAGTGTCACTAACACAGCCACTGGGGAGACAGAACTGGCTGGGCCCCGACGCCACGGCCAGAGCCTGCGTACTACTGACCTGGTCTACCTGGAGGACTCCCCCAGCTTCTGCAGGCCCTCTCGATACTCTCCGGGTACAGGCGGTCGCTCATGTGCCAAAGACACCAGTTGTCAAAGTCTGTGCTGCGGGCGTGGTTATAACACTGCCATGCGCCTCACTAGCCTGTCCTGCCACTGCCAGGTACGCTGGTGCTGCCATGTGGAGTGTCAGACATGTGTCAGAGAAGAGGAGGTGTACACCTGTAAAAACGCCTAAGCAGAGGACAGAAATGATGTAGTATGTGGAGACTTGCAAAAAAAAAAAAAAAGAAAACAATGATCCATTGAGTAAGTGGAAAATATATAAGAGACAAAGCGTTTTGAGGTGATCATCACTGGTCTTCATCATCATATCAACATGGCTGAACTTTAATCTCCTTAGAGACAATACACTGAGGGATATCACATCAGAGCAAGTCTTTACAGATTCAGAGTTGCATGTTATTTTGACAGGAGTATAGAATTGTAACATTATAATATTGTTGGTTATTTGCTAATCATCACCGATTTGATATGCAGCAGCTTAGGTGAGCTACTCTGCTTTTTTCTCACTGGATGCACTGAAATCCCACTCTTCTGGGAAGGAGGGAAATGAGCTCTTAAAACAGGTACTGGATTGGACGTCACCAGCAGTACAACGCCGACCCCGTCTGCAGGAGTCCTCTGACAGTGACTTTGTTGTATTGTAATTGTGTTTACCCCTTCCACTTTTTTAATTATTTTTACTATTTATTGTATCATTAAGTTGTGTCTGTCGTACTGCTGCTTTTTACTTTAACCCTCTTGTAATCGAGTGGTGCCACTAAGGCTAAAAAAGCCTTAAAAGGAATCAACCTGTCTGTCTTTCTGTCTGCTGTGTTGCATTTTCTGCTGTGGAGAATGTTTATGAGTAAAAAGCACTTACATTGCTCTTGCTACATATGATACATAGTGTGTAATTAATCATAGAAAGTAGAAAAAAAGTGTTAAATGTGTATTTAAATGTCTAAATAGAATCACTGGAAGCCTCAAGGGGTGGTTGATGCCACTAATATACAATGTAACTACATGCATTACCGGATAATTGTGTAAAGACACAAGCTGGGTTTCAGTTGCTCTTATGGAAATGTCTATGGAAATTTCTACATGTAGTCTAATGTGTGCTTAGCAGAACAAAGGGAAACACTCGGGGTTATAGGGGAAACACCAAACACCGTCTGCAAAAAAGAATGAAGAAAACCTTAATTTCTAAAACATACCAGCCCTCTTTTTTTCTATTTTTTTCTATTTATAGACACACACGCTATGCTACACTTTCAAGTTTGAAATTGCCCTGACTGAATCATTTGGTCTTCAAAGTCTAATTTAGCCACATCTTTGTTCTAACGGCCTTTGAAGTGGGTTAATCATGCTCCGTATTTTCCCCCCAAATTGCTAATCAAAGAAAATCACAGTGTTTACTGCCTTATCCCCATATCCAAGACCACTCTCTGCATCCAAGTGTGCAGGTCAAAAGTGCATGCTGGACCTAAAAGCTTTACTCTATTGGCCAGTTTGTGTTTTGTTTGAGTGATTCTGAACTGTATATATGATATGAATATAACTCATGTCAGGGCTCCAGGCATATGACAATGTGGAATCATAATTTTCTACCTCACTTCATCTTTTTGGCAAATAACAGCAAGATTTATGACCTGTGCAGAGTGAATCTCTCTGTAGATACATGTCTTTTCCTCTTCATTTTATTTTAAAGACAAGATCATATTTTAAATTTTTGTACAGTCCTTTTGAATTTGGTAATATATCTCTATATCTCAAAAGTAAATGTTTTTTTTTAAATCTTGCTGTATTATATTCTTATTTAAAACAAATAAGATGAATAAATGGACATACATTTGTAAGAGCTATGTGTTTGTTGTGTCTTGTTCAGTTGCTGCAGGCGGTCGCCCTTAGCCGTGGGTTCGTAATTCACACACACACACACACACACACACAAACACACACACACACACACTCCACATGCAACAGGAAAGCAACCGCTGTACACCTGCCTGAAATACCTATCGAGAAAAAAAAAAACCCACTTCCTGCTGATACTGCCATGCCCTCCTTTTCATCTGAGAGCATTGTGGTCACACTGCATCACCCTCAACCTCCTAGTTAAAAGGTGCGGTGGGGGTGGGGGTGGGTGGGAGACATGCGTACAGGTGTTGTGCCTCTGGCCAGCACACCAGCCACGATGACAATCATAATGATGACGATGACAAAGATGATGACTCAGAAGAATGCTGCCTACAAACATAAACAGAGCGCTTGACCCCCGATTCACCATTAGAAAGTTACACTTAGCTGCCCCAGAATGACGATGAGAGCACTTTACGCGCTATTATCCGTGAATCATAACTTTCCACTTATTTGGAAGGCATCAGTGAACCTACAGCACACAGAGGGCTATTGTATGAGGTATTTATAGAGTGTGCTACAGTGCTTTTGATGTTGCTCTCTAATTACGATGATTACACATTATTATTCCTTATTAGAACATCAACTTGAGACCCCAAGCATTGCAGTGAATTAAAAGACAATTTTAAAATTACATTGCATTGTTGGAGAAAATTATCTCTCAGAGTAATAAAATACTGCATGTCTCGGGGGTGAACATTTTTTATGTAACTTTTAGAAAAAAAATCCTGCAAAAAAACCTCAATGACAACACTAAACGATGGATAAATGTCACTCACTAATTTGTGCCATATGACAAAGCGTAAGGAGAAAGGGTTATACTCATGTCAAAGAGTAAACTGCAAAAGAAAACAAAGTTTGAATATGTATCTTGAACCTTTCTGCTGTCTTTCTATATTCATTTTAAAATCTTATATTGTCAGTTCAGTTCAGACAGACAGACTTGTGATCATCTTCAACACAGAGAATCTTGTTTTTCCTGATTTGTCTCTGTTTTTATCGATCCACAATAAAATACTTGTATTTTATTGATAGAAAATAAGTTATCCATCTTTAACAAACCTAAAAACTTCACTTCAACAATACATAAATGAATCAACTTTGTTTCTGATGACCGAGGTCATACAAGTTCATATGGCGAGACTAATGACTCACCATATTAACTCAGCATATTATAATATTGTGGATCAATATTTAACTTTATTCAACATGAATGTGGTATTTACAAAAGATGTGTCTTTCTCAGCAGAGCCATGTGATATGGAACGAGACAGAGGAGTGTGTCACGGGGAGGAGGGTGGACCAGGGTTGAGATATTGTGGGACATAAAGGAAAAAGATGAGGATGGAGGGATGAGAAGGGATAGTTTGTGGCCCCAGGAGGCCTATCCCCTGCTGCTGCTGTTGTTGTTTTATAATGAACTCCTAAAGCCTTCATTTCCCTCACTACCCAGAGTGGAGGGGGTGCAGCTATGGGGGCTGCTGAGTCCACAGCCGGATTCGCACGCACAAGCCCCGAGGGTGGCTGCTTTGAGCAGGGTGGGGGGTTGGATAGAGCAGGGGTGCAATATGCAAGCTCCTGTGTCTGTGTGTGTTTGAAATAGCCCTGACAGCAGACAGGTGAAGGCAGAGAAAGGTTTTTGCATATGTGTGTGTGCATACTTGCTGTGTGTGCACACCTGTGGTCACTTCAGCAGAAGTGATATGTGAGCGTGTGTTTGTAGTCAGGTTTTCCTGTGCGGGTGTGGGCTACAGTCGTCCTGCTGTATGCTGGAGCTGCTTGAGCTTCTGTCTGTCGCTCTGAGACACTGAATGACACAGATAATGTAGGGTGACGCTGCTGGTAACACTATCTCTTGTGTCGGCATCGGCCTGGTTCAGGTAGAGGTTACTATGCCGGGCTGGGCTCTGTCCTTTGATAGATGAAGATGAATTGGCATACTGGGTCTAGGGTATTTTTAAGATATGTATTATATCCGACTTGCTGAGGGAAAAGATATTATCCATAGCAACTTACATAGCTTTCAGGTTTATACATCACTCATTTGTGTAAGAACAGTAGACGTTAACTGAAGCGTTTAAGGTTTGGTTGATACTTTGCTCAAGGACACAAAGCGCTGTGCCGTCCTGTAATCGGAACCTCTGAGCCCCAGGTCAAACATCTAAACCCTACAAGACTTCCGCCTCTGAGGACAGGGTACTTAGATAGCATCAGTGCTGGCCCAAATCCCCACACCCTGACATCTGACGGTGGAAGGAGAATTAAACGATGAAGATGACGAGGATAGAAATGGATTTGGTGGGGAAAAAGCGGGACAAAAGAGAGAGAGACAGAGAGTTGTGAATACAGCATGGGGTAGGAATTTGGAATGTGAAATGAGTAATGCAATTGCTCAACCCACAACAAGAACATGCACTGCCTAGAGCTATGACAAGGCTGAGTGCATACCTCTATGGGGGGGCCTAACTCAGAGACTGGGGTGGACTGGGACAGTGACTGAGTTCTTCACAGTGTGTGATGAGGCGCATGGGTGTACAGAAGGTGTATACATGTGCGATGGTCAATTGAGCAGGCAGCAGAGTTGAAATGATGGATATTCACCTGAGGACAGACAAAAAAAAGAACAGATTAGAATAGACATTTCTGGAGTGCTTTGGTAGACAAGTGGTTACCACACATGCTACATAATGATAATGTCCCTGTTGTTTGTTACATGTTATTTCCATCCCTCTCTCCCTGTTGGCCTCTATGTCAGCTGCTTTCAAATAAAGACAAAAAAGCACAATTAAAAGAATAGACATGTGAACTTTAAACAGAGAAAAGAGATATTAAAACTGAGCAAACTAACTACCTTTAGCATCAATCAAAGTCTTTCAAATTCAAACAAGGTGGAGATTCCTCCATGAGACACACACATTTAATCAATTAGTCGATAGACATGAAATGAATCAGTAATTATTTTTGATAATCAATCAATTGGAAAAGTCATTTTTCTGTTTCCAGACTCCAGTAGGCCTACATAAATATTTTCTGTGTCAGCTTGAGTATACCAGTTAAGTTTCTGACAACAGATTAATCCAAAAAAATAATAATCACTTCTCAAAGACATTACTGCTTGACTCAGTGGCATTCTTAGTATACTATTCATGGTGATATCACTCCTCAGCTTCCTTTGTTAAACATTATTGTTCAAAATTAATATATTCAACAAACAAGCTTGCCAGGTGCAGCAAAGAAAAACAACAAACTGTGAAAGGAGTACTTAGTTTGCAGAAGGATACTTGAGAATTTGTCCAACACTTGGCAGCAAGACAAAGCATAACACAGCAGAAAGGACAGTGCTGTGCTTAAAAATTCATTTCACACAGAACCAATGCCCTGCAAAATGTTGGTGTTTCCCTTGACCAGTCCACAGTAAGCATCCTCTCTCCCCAACAGGGGAACTACTAGAGGAGGCTGTTCCCATAAGCATTGTTGCAGCCGCTGTGGTATGACACGATAAGACCTCACACACCTTCATAACTTACTCCCTTGGCTCAATATTTAGCACTGCTCTGCTTTTCACTAAGCTGCACACACTCACACACACTCTGACCTTCATTACAAGTGAAACAAAACTTTCCCAGATCAACAATGTCCAAGAGAGAAAAACACAGATAAAAAAAGAAGAGCCAAGTGTTCTCTCAACAAGCAACATCTTTAAAAAAAAAAAAAAAAAAAAAAAGAGTCTGGAATGTAGTCTGTGATTATTTGTAATATCTGCAGCCACACAATTATGCTGTCTATTGGCTGTATTTCAGTCTGTGTTCATACTTATTAAACCATCCCTGTCATTAAAAGATTCAGATACACAATCAAGTACAATAAAAAATTTATTATCTTTTGAGCTCCAAGAACCACACACTTTACCTGACACATAAGACTTGATCATTGAGAGTGTGGTCGAGAGTGAGTGCATGACTGTAGGTAGGAAGCTGTCAGTCTGTGTAATAGGCCAAGCAGGGGAAGCCCGGCATAGTACTTTGTGCCATGTTGTTGTTTTTATTCCCATCCATGTTGAGCTGGGGTGGACAGCGTCTCTCATCCTAAGAGGTCTAGGTGTCACAGGTGGTATGGCCACAGGGCTGTGTCTATTTGAGGGTGTATGAGTTGTTGACAGTTGTATGATCAATCTATGCTCTGTGGGGGAGTAAAATAATAAAGCTTCTCTCATTCAGAAAAGGTTGTCCACCCTCCTTTCTACACTCTAGAGAGTAGAAAATAAGGTCAAAGGACCCTTTTCCCAGCAGAATCTACTGAGACACTGGGAGCTTATGAGTTTCTCCTGTCGTCTCTGACAGGCCCTCGTTTGCTTTCATTCAGCGTCTCATCACTGCTTCAAAGTCTAGTGGATCATCTCCCTCGGGGGGAGTGAGAAGATCAGTGTGCCGTCAAAAAATGACTGGTATCCAAAAATTGTTGACCTAAGGCAATTTTGCTCCTCATAATTGGCTTCTTCACTGACTGTCTGTCTTGGGCAATAATTGCAGAGTTATGATGTGTTATATTGCCTGGCAAAGATTATTAAGTATATTGTATAGAAGTGACTCAATAACACATAATTTTCCCTTGGCGAACAAAACAGTGGTGTATGGGTGGGGTGTAGGGGTAATCACACTGGGTACACTGAGCGCTTTCTTCCTTTAACAATAACTCTGCTGCCGTGTTGTCTAACCAGGACAAGGAGACTGATCCAATGCTAAATTTTGCCCCCAAAGGAGCAAAACCTGGCACCAGGAAATAGCATTCTTTGATGATCCAGTGCATAGTTTTACACATGAGCACACACAGACACCCATTTACTCAACATATATACACACTTTTTTAAAAACTTAGATTAGATTAGATTTTTTTTCAATAAAATGGAACTAAATCTATCTATCTTTTTTTTTTTTTTTTCATTTTCACCGCTGAATTTTTAAAGTTCTGACACAAAGCTCTTATTTGGGCAAGGCTACATCCGCACTGGCCAATTACTTGTGGAGTAAAAGATTGGTGGTCTGGATGAGCGACAAGTGAAAAGTTCAGCGGAGAAATTGGATGAGAGGAGAAATTCTGACCTTCTGTTGTTTTTTTTTAGTGTTGCACAGTGTTATTATAAGTTTTCTTGGGGTCTTTTTCTGATTTCAAATTATTTTTAATGACATCCAATTATTTCAATTTGATTCTTGGGACATTTTATTAAATTACTATGAAACAAATCCCATTGCTATTTAATCCACTAGATGTCAAAATTGTAGTGATAGAAAACACATAGTTCAAGAGTTAATACACAGCTAAAATACACATTTCTTAGCTAGTCTACGGAAGTCCTGAGAGGCGCGTAGAAAAACAATTTGGTAATCATTTTTCCATTTTCAGATCTAAATTATTTTCTCTGTTGTGTTTATGATTTAATTACAGGTGGAAAATGTTACTTTTTTAATCTGGGAAATTGGGTATAAAACATATTTATGGTGGTTTACTACAGCCTCTTGTGGCCAAAATGTGAATTACAAAAAAACAAAAACTTTTTTCACCTGTTTTCAGTCCTAAACACAGACGAGAAAAAACAATTCTGATAAGTCTTTGAAAATTGTTAACCCAAATTTTTTTCTCACTTGCTTCTTGGGCCTTACATACTATTATAGTTTATGAGAAAGCTCAAAAGCTAAAATCTCCTAGCTGTTAAAAAGATCTTACACACTACAAACACACAGGGCCTAAGAAAAACAGCTTCCTTGTTGGAGATAATACTTGAGCGCAACCCCAACTTTACACTTAAGGTATAGTAGTCAAACCACACGTGACATCCCGGTCAGTCGGAATGGCGTGATCATACTCCACACCTGGAGTCTGAATTCCAGTTTGTGCCTGTGGTGCTCAGGTGTGGAGGAAAACCAGTAAGCTCATCTCATCCTTTCCTCGGGGCTGAAAGATAAAGGACAGACAGAGAGAACCCCACGACCTTGAGAGAGAGGTAAATGTGCCTCATGTAACTGCTCAGAGATGGTTGGGGGCGGGAGGGGGGCCTTATTTCTCCTTTTTTTTCTATTTCTTCTCTACTCTGAGCAACAGGTTAAAGCTGTGCACATCCAACCACTGCCCTGGGGATGTGTTATGACAACCGAAAACGGTGAACAGCAAGAGCAAGAAGTGGCATGAACAGATCTCAAGGTTTCTGACATGTGAGGATGGGTAAAAAAAAAAAGAAGACCTGTGTTGAGAAGTCTCTAGCCTGAAGATACAGCCATCAACTCAAGTACCACGGAAAACTGTCTGGGTCGACTGTTGATTGCTGTACAGAATGAAATAAACAAATACAGCTATCACTGGCAAACAGGAGCTTGTAACAGCTTATTGCACAAGTCAGGCAAAGGATGCTTGACTTCGCTGTGCTTGCTTCTGTGCTCATTGATTCTCCACTTCCAAATTAGTAGATGGTGATGGAAGGTTAGAGCAAGGTGACTGAGATGTGGGTTTGTTGAGGTGACAGGCATCGCCGCAGGATGATTTTCCTCCCACCAAAACACCAAGGAACTATTGTGAAATTTTCACTGACTGTTCTGGGAAATCCAATCATGGCATTTTCACACACTCCTCCGTGACAGTCAGTCTGTGACGGGCAACTTCACAAACAACCTGTCTGCCTCTCTAGACATCTTCTCCATGGTGATCTGTGACTATGTAAAGTTTGATATCATTAGTTTTGGTGTCTCTGTCTGGAGGCAAGAAGGAAGCCTCTGGATAGACAGACAGGAATATTCTGACATATATCTGTGGAAAAAGAGGATAGCCTAATTAGACCAAGTCAGGGTGAGCTGACAAAAGCTAGCCCCAGGACATGCTTCATGGAGTTTCTGCTGTCACATGCCTACATGTCATCAGAGGTTGACTTAGTAGGGGAAAGGATCTCCGCCATCACACCTGTCAGCTCTTACTTTTAAGGGAATATCAAATATAATGCAACATGTAGCCTACAGCTTAGAGTTACATTTGGGAAGTTTATGGGGGTTTTGAACAACCACACAATGCATGTGTGACATTGAATTTGATGTCTTATTTAATAACAAGCTACTAATAGTACATTTTATTTGTAGCCTACTGCACATTCCACTTTTGTTGGTCAGTCTAAACTACATACTACTACAGCACTGAAAATAAATACCAGATTTCACCAGAGTGATACACACATTTAAAACAAAGATAAGATTTCTGACATTATATACATATCTGCAATGTTTCCAGGATTTACATACTAAATTGCAATGTTCCTGGGATTTAAATAGTTAAGTACAATGTTCCCAGGATTTAAATAGTAAAGTGCAATGTTCCTGGGATTTAAATAATTTAATGCAATGTTCCTGAAATTTACATTTTAAAGACAGTATCAGTCTTTTTAATAGGAGCAGGTTGTACTGAGGGATAACTCCTAAAACCTTCAGCATTTTGCGTAAATCCAAATATCATTAATTACCTAAATACTGATGTATTGTGTATATACAGTCACTGAACATTTCATTAGGTACACCTATGTGATCTAATTCAATCCAGTACAAAAGCTTTCAATTCTACTTTTTTGAAGAGGTTGTATTAAGTTGTGGTGGCATATTGGGGTGCATTAAATTAAATAGTGTCCCTAGTATTTTTCCCCATCATGTATGTTAATAGGGTGGACAAAATATGAGGATCACCATTCAGTATTATCTACCTTAATGCATCACAATTACTCACTATGACCTCAAAAATAAACACAAAGCAGAATTATCGCCTTCCTGATAATGTCAACAAAAACTGAAAATGTATAAACTTCATAAATGCAGAAACGTGCTTACCTAATAATAAATAGACGAGTGAGTGTAGGTGGGTGCTAACCATGGTAGGGTACCTTATTGATATCCCTATGGGAGAAATTCAAAATTGACATAACAGTATTTCCAAAAGTAAAAGGAAAATGATTCAATTAAAATTAAATAAACAATAAAATCATCTGAAAATATAGGCTATATACAATATATACAAAACATTAGTGTGGGTGAGAGGTACTGGAAGGTGTGGTGTTGTACAGTCTGATGGCTGATGGTATTAAAAAAAAGCCCACCTCCCAAGCTCTGTGAAACACGCGGGTAATATAACTTGATGCTTTACCTCACAGAAAAGCGTTTGTAGTTTGTAGAAAAAGTTTAAGTTCAAAGAGTTAGTGTCCAAAAAAATCGAGGCGGAGTGAGCGCTCTTCTTTTTCCCTCCTCTTTGTGATGACGCAACGGGGCTTCCGCTTTCCTATTTCCGTACACAAAAGCTCCGCTGATGACGTGTACTCTCTACTACCGTCAGCTAGCTGGCTAGCCTAGCTACCTGTCAGAGTAAAGGTGTTAAAATAAAGCCATAATTTAAATAAAAAAGCATTTTGTTTCATCAGAGCGGGGACAAAATGGAGACACTTTACCATCAGACAAACAAGTGAGTGCGTCTGTCGTCTCTAGATTCTTCTTATTTTGCTAATCAGTGTAATCAAACTAGCCATTGAACTTCAGTTGCAGCTGTAGTGAACTGATATGAACGGATTGGGTTATTAAAATGTTTTCACAGTTGTTTTTTTGATGATGAGAAATGTTTGTTGATGATTCCATTGATGATTAACTGTGTGTTTTAGACAAATCCAGGAGGTGCAGTCTCTCATGGGCAACCTGGAGAAGACAGACCGTCAGTCAGTACACTGTGAGTAATGAGTTGGACCCTCTGCTCTGTATGTGACTGCTGTTATTGTATTAGTACATCCGTGGTTAGTGATTATCCTTTGAATGGCTTCTTAATTTCTATTCAATGCAGGCTCTTTTTGTTGTGACTGCCTGTCACCCCTCTCTTGGTGTATAAATAGGGAGTGGGAGTGGGGGGGGGACTTGATCAGCTCTGGTGCCAAGCTGGTGCCAGGACAGGAAGTAGCAGGGGTGGGTACAGTGACAGAAGCTGGGAGGGCTTCTTCAAGATAATGGTGGGAGCCTGGCTGCACAGAAGCTCTCCCTCCCCTTCCCAAATTATGACATCAACTTGTATTTTAACTCAGTGGTGCTTAAAGGAGCACCCCCAGGTTTCCAAGGGGTCCCAGTAAAAAAGGGGAATCATTTTTTTATCACTATAACTACAGACACGAGAAGTACAATTATGTAGTTTTAAGACTATTTTAGCCATGGGGTTCAAACACTTTATGTAATAAAACATCTAAAACTCTTACCAAATGGGGGTCCATGGTCTAATTTGTGTCAGTTCAGGGGTTCCAAAGGGGAACATGCTAAACAGTTACTTCCACAAATGTTTATTTTTGGCAGGTGCATCTTACTTTGTATGATTATTACAATTTAATTCTCTCTTTTTTTCTTGCTCCCAACACTCTAGTGTTAGAGAACGAACTGCAGGCTAGAATCGACCAGATCTTCAATCACTTAGAGCGCCTTGAGATTCTGGCCAGCAAGGAACCACCAAACCGCCGCCAGAATGCCAAATTGTGAGTTTTGCGTCAGTTGATGGTGACCCTAAAGCCCCAGAGCTGGCAGGGTGAACCATATCTCATAAAGGCATGAAGAGGGTGTAGGAGATGAGACAGGCAGCCCTGTCCTGCCCTGTGGCGACGTGGCTCTATGAAAACATTTCCTCAGAAGCCTCGTCATCACCAGCATTCCTGCTGCATTGGGCAAAGACTCATTTCTGAGCTGGGTAAACAGGCCTAAGGGGACACAATACACCCCGTCCCACAGCACTCCTCTGATCTTAGTAAATCTCTAGTGGGGCCTTAGTGTGGCTCAGGAGAGGGGGAGACTGCGTCCTCAAGTTAATTCTTCTTCATTCCAGTTGCATTAAATATTTGAGGGGGAAACAAAAAGTTCTCATCATTCAGAACAATTATGAACAGCAAGAATTACATGATCACACTTTATATCATTATCATATATTCCCTCAGGAGAGTGGACCAGCTCAAGTATGATGTTCAGCACCTCCGGACAGCCCTGCAAAATTTCCAGCACCGCCGCTACGCCAGAGAGATGCAGGACAGAGAGAGGGAGGAACTCATGAGCCGTACCTTCACAACCAATGCAAGTCAAATGTTCCTAAAACATGTTGGAGAATAAACACCAGCAACATGATAATAGCTACTATAAACCAGGTTGTAGCTGATTGAAGTTAATCACTTTATTGAACATGAATGCAGCATTCTGACCTTTTTGCTCTTGACAGCTAGTCTCCAGTGTTAGAATAACATATTATAGTAAATTGTAATGTGTTTCTCTTAAGCTGAATTAATAAGTGTTTGTTACTGTTCAATAGGACGCAGACACCTCCATCCCTATAGATGAGACCCTACAATTAAACTCCAACTTGCACAATGCACACAGAGGCATGGATGACCTCCTGGGCAGCGGCAGCAGCATCCTCAACGGCCTCAGAGATCAAAGATCTACATTGAAGGTGTGTGGTTATTCAGAAATTACAAAGGAAAAAGTTTTCTAGTGATGGGAAAGGACGTTGTCTGGATAAAATTCACACTCCTTGACCCAGTTCCTGGCGTCCACATTGATCACAATAGTCTTATTGTTATTGCATATATGCTCGGCCGGAGAGTGAGTCTTTGTTTCCAGGGAGGAGATGGTCTTCCTGGTTTTGCTTCAGGCCTCGTCTTATCAGGGTGTGTCTGTTGATCAGCACTGACAGCCTGGTTGTCTAGCCATGAGAAAACTTCTGACGGAACGGCACGTCAAGGAGGGTGTTGGCGCTCAACGTCTCCCGAAATCAGACGAATTAGTGTCGATAATTACAATGCGGTCATGCAATGTCTAGATGTTCCCAAACACTTTGTGCATTTCTGGCTGTTTTAAACCTAATCTGATACATTTGATTACTGATTTTTTACACGGCTGTGTTTCCACTCTGCACAGGGGACCCATAAGAAGATGCTGGACGTAGCCAACATGTTAGGCCTGTCCAACACGGTGATGAGACTCATAGAAAGGCGAGCCACTCAAGACAAGTTCATCATGATTGGAGGCATGCTGCTGACCTGCGTCTTCATGTTCCTGGTAATCAGATACTTAGGCTGACCTCCAAAAATCTACAACGGCCGTTTTTTGGATCAGTTGTGGACATTTTCTGCAGCATCATCCCTCATGATATGAAAAGTGGCAGAACTGTGTTTTTTTTACATTCAATTGTGCCATTATATTTTGTTTTCCAACATAAAAATTTTTGTGGCACCTGCAAAATTGTGAGGTTGAAGACCTTAATTACATTCAGTATTTGATTTCATCTGAAATTCCAAGAGTCTGCTGCTTCCAACAGATTACTTTTTTTTTTTTTAAATCAAAACCACTCAAAACTGTAAATCGCTGAGGGCTTTACCCAAATGGCTTTCTAAAAATACATCAACTTACTTTTACCTCCTGTGAAGAGCTGTTTATGTTCTATAATCTGTCCATAATGTTGTCATTTCATCTTGCTAAGCATGATCTTTAGAGAAGTAGATGCTAGTGGACTTCATAATGCTCCATGTTTCATTATTTTACATTTACCAATTCTCCCCTGTGTGCGCTATGATGTATGTGTATCTAATGTTATACACCAGAGACAGTGAGGTGGCATTGAAAAACAAAAACAATGGAAGTTATTTTCCATTTAACATACTTTCTCTTGGATTCATGTTTGGGTCTAGTCTCACTATGTGAGTAATTTAATTCCCTTAGAAGAATAAGACATTTCATTTCTTAGATATATCTTCATCTAATGACTCCACTGTTCACTAACAGGAATATATTAAAACTGATTTTTGTCATCTTGTGTCAGTTTTTTTTTTCACTGTGACCAGGATTACTGGAAGATTATTAATATATACACATGGAGGCTGTTGCATTCCCTGTTTATGCTTTTTGTGGATTTTCTACTTCCATATGCTTATTCAAGGCAACTAGGACACCACCTAGTGTTTCATATGTGACACTAATATTTGTACTGTAGATATTCCTCGACTCTGACCCAATTGAGTGTGACCTTGAAAAATGAGTGATGTTTTCATTCTTTTTTTGGTTGCTAACTTCATTAACTCTAAATATTACAGAAAAACACAAATGAACTCAAGATTTTATTGGCTGAAACAGAGTAAGTTTTCAAAAAATACATAATTGCTACTGTTTGACAGATCACATCCTTTAGCATCCCAGCCTGTCTCAGCAGGGGGAAATTAGAAACAACCTCGCTAAAATACATACAGGTTTCCACCTTCAATTGACCTTGTCAATCTGCTTTTTCAACAGCAGACTAAAACCTCTAGAATGTTAATTGGTTGATCTACAGCAGTTTTATTTACAAAATTACACAAAAGCAAAACACAGCCCTCCTCCTGAAGAGCCTTTTGGAAAATAATTTAAAAACATAAAAATACAAATAATGGAGTATACTACAATCTTATTGTTACATGATGCAAAAAGCACCATCATGATGTACAGATTTCAGTGCAATTAATTCAGGTGTACCCTCAGCACAGGGAACATGAGCTTTGCCTCAGAGCTTTAGGGATGTTAAAACCCCTACATCACATTTCCTCTCCCTTAACAAAAGGGATCCTTATGTGACAATGTCATACCGATTTGGACACCATAGCTGTAATTTTACATGATCATTGGTGGGATTCTTCACATTACACACTGATATATGTACATGTTACTGCATTACAAATTATTGAGACCAATGATCCAAGAGAGCAAGTAGTCATATGAGAATATAAACAGAGTATCAGTAATTATGAAATAGTTTGTCTCTGAAGGTTACATTATAGAAGCATACAACAACACCTTCCTCCAACTTCCTCCTTTCCTAACATAATTCTGCTTATAGCTTTAGCCATTACGTCTCTTTCTGGCTGCCATGATCTGCAGAAACTGAAAATTATATTTTTATGTAGAAAAAAAAAATTCCAGTGGTTTCTCTGACTTGTCATTCAGAAAAAAAATGATGCTGTTAATATACACCAAGGTAGACCATAACCCAGTGTCTTTAAATCTACGCCCTGTCTTAAAAAATCAGGGCAAAACATGAAAGAAAAACCCCCACATGAGCCAGAAGAAAATGCTAGTGTCAATTTTAAACCCAACACAGGCAGCACCACTTTGTGGTTACAACTTGCTGCACTGTGGAGGCCAGTGATATGGCGGCGTGTTAACCAGTCACTCCGCCTGCATGTTGTTGCAAAGACTTTATCTAAAACCCTGAACCAAGCTGGTTCAGGTTAAGTCTTTCCTCCAGTGGTTTGGTGCTGTGAATTCACTCCTTCACTTGCGTCATTACTCAAGAGCCATGATTAGGTGGGTGCTGGAGGTCCTGTCCTGAGAAGATAGGGTGTAGAAGAGGGTGGAGCTGGAGAGCTGCTGCTGCAGCAGCCTGTGAGTGCCGAGGTGTGAAAAGTGTGGGGTAGAGGGCTGTATGTGGGACATGGTGGAGAGCTAAGGGAGTGTGGTGAAGTGCAGATGCTGGGATTATATGAATAGGTTGACCAGAGAGGAAGGCTGTGTGGTGGGCAGGAATCAGCCCAGCATGTCCCAGTGAGTGTCCCAGAGAATGACCAAGGGAGGGGCCTAAAGGAGAAAGGGAGATGGGGGTAAGGTGGTGTTGGGGAATGTGGTGTACCTGGGCCAACTGTGCATGGGCAGGGTGTGGGTGGTGTGGATGCGCAGGGTGGATGCCCATTGCTGCAGCAGTGGCAGCATGGTGCTGCAGGAGGGCGTGCTGCACCGTGGTGATTGACGTGCCAGAGGCTACAGACACCGTGGGCTGCTGAATGTGGATCTGTTGTAGAGCTGGGGGAGGGGGAGCTGGGGCCAAGTTGGCAGCTGCTGCAGCGGCAGCAGCTGCTGCTGCAGCTGAGGGAAATGTCTTGACCTGCTTGGCCAAAAGCTGCTGTTGGATGTGCTGCTGAGCAGCCTGTTGCAGCTTGCTGTACTTCTCCATCTCCTCTGGTGTGAATGTAATGGGCTGACTCTCTAAGGGAGCCAATCCATCCTCCTCTGCCTCCATGCCATCTTCCTCTAGGTTAGGAGGTGGGTAAGCAGGATAGCCATGCATTTGAGGCTGCTGCTGCATTTCTGGCATGAGGGATTCAATCATGGGGTTCTGAGAAGGATCCTGTCCTGATTCTCCCTGATACTGCGGGATCATCATTGAGGGCTCCTGTTCAAACAAAGGCCGGGGTTCTTGGTGCACTGGGGCTTCCGTGGCAGGATGCTGTGTCTCCTCTTGAGCAACTGCAGTTTGTGGGGCCTCCTCAACCTTTTGGACTGGTGGAGCTGGAGGAGGCGGTGGAGGAGGGAACTCCCTTATAGGCTCCACTAAGATAACTTCTCCATCACCGTCAGAGCCCTTCCCTGCTCCTGATTTCTCACCCTCATCAGGTCTGGTTAGGGGAATCAGTGGTTTCTTCCCTGCTTGTAGCTTACCAAAAAGAGGCAGCAGGGCTTTGTTTCCCAGGGCTGGGGGTAGTTTAGGACCAAAGTATCCCTGTGGTGGGTCCTTAATTTTTATCCCAGATTTTGTTCCTGTGGCAGAATCATCAGAGCTTTTTTTAGACTGAACCTTCTCCAGCAGCTGGCGTGCAGTAAGGGTGTTTTTCTGTTCCCCTGCATCTCGGGACCCTCCTGGCCTCAGAGCCTGAGAGCTGGATGAATGGGTATTACGATTAAGGCCTCGTGATGAAGATGAACGTGGAGACTGTGAGCGATATATACGAGAACGGTTGAAGTCTCTGCGGTGTGAGTCACTGTCCGCTCGACTCCTGGCGCCTCGTCTGTGAGGGGAGCCTTTGGTGGAGCTGGAGGAGCGACTGGCGGAGCTGTGGCTACGACTGTAGCTGCGCCTCCACGACCTTGCGCTGGTGCTGCGGCTCCAGCTACTTGAGCTTCTTGAACTGCTTCGATGATGCCGCCGATGCCTCTTCCTGCGGCTGTAGCTGCGTGAGCGTGAACGTGAATCTTCAGAGGATGATGAGGAGTACTGATGTCTCCTGGATCGTCTACGCCCTCGGCTACCTCTCCTCTCATACTCAGAGTCTGATGAGCGTTTGGAGTGCCTCCGTCTGCGACCCTCTGTGCTGTAGTCACTGTAGCTATCAGAGTAGCTACGGCTGTGATGGCTGTAGGCGCTGCTGCCCGCTGAGGAGCGCTCCGAGCTGCTGGAGTAAGAGTGACTTCGTGAAGTTTTACTACGATGGTGCAGACGACGACTGCTTCCCCGTCTTTCCCCCCGTCTTGATGAGCGGCTGCAGGATCGCCTTGATTCCTCGCTATGGTGGCGGCGTTGCTCTCGAGGACTCGACCTATGATGACGTGAGCGCTGTGTAGTAGAACACCCTTCTTCTTCACTGTCACTGCTAGGAGGTCTAGCAGGACCAGGACTCTTTTGGGCGGAGGTGGAGCAGGAGGCACTTTGAGATGCACTGGAGTCAGTCTTTTGTCGCTTGGTGCCACTGTGCTCCTCTGAGGAGTTGGTCTTGTCTGTGCTTTTCCCCGTGCCTCCTTCCTCTACTCCAGACTTACAAGGCACTTCCTTAAGAGCACGTTTCCTCTTTCCCATTTCTACTCCTGTATTTCCAGTAGTTCCTCCAACTGTAGGCGTCAGCTGAACAGAAGAGGCGACAGTTTTATCTTCTGACTTTGGTTTTGCTTTCTCTTTGTCATCACCTGTTGCCTCGTCTTGATCTGGAGCCTTGTTTTTGCTCTTCTTCCGTTTGTGTTTTTTCTTTTTTTTAGGCTTCTCTTGCATTAACTCAGACTCTCCCTCTGCATCTTCTCCTACACCTTTTTCTTTTCCTTTGTGTTTAGAGTGCTTCGAAGACTTCTTATGCTTCTTCTTCTTCTTTTTTTTCTTGGCACTACTGCTGCCAGTTGCTGGTTTTTGCTCATCACCTTCGGATTGGCCAGACTCGCCCTTCATTGCTGGCTTATCTTTGTCAGTGCTGGTCCCAGGTTTAGTAGTGGTGTCTACTTTGGTTGGCGAAGCAGCTAATTCTTGTCCCTTGTCATCAGACTCTTCAGAAGGCTTAGAGGTCTTGACTGGTTTCCCACCACGTGCTCCTTTGTTTCGGGACAGCTTGAAGTCAAAGTAGAGGGGATTACAGCTGTAAGACAAGGATGGCTGAGCCTTTGTAAATTCGAGGAGTTCAGAGGGCCACTGCAGGGTGGTGCTCTCATCTTTGCTCAGAACAGGGAAGAAGGGACCTGTGGGAATTTTAGGGCCCAAGTTGGAATCCGGGGTGTCCTGTGCGCTCTCTGCTTTTTGTGTAGGAGAAGTTGGTTCAGTAGAAGCTGTGTCTGCAGCACATGAAGGGACATCCTCTGTCTTCACTTTAGGTGATGAAGGAGCTGGCTCTGGCTCAGGGGTCAAAGTCACAACTTCTTGTTCTTTTTCAGTCTTACACTCTGTAACACAGGACTCTGTAGGTTCAGAAATCTCTTCAACTTTTTTCTCCTCCTGTGCTTCTTCCTCCTCTTCTTCTTCTTTACTCGGACACTGATCAGTAGCCTTCATGAAGAGCAAAAACTGGAAGTGAGGCTTTACCCGGCAGTGAGCGGGAGGTATATAGTGATAGTACTGAGGCTCCTGCCCCGCATAGCCTTCCTCCTTCTTCATCATCATCTTCAGTTTGTTGAGAGTGGAAGCTAAAGAGGCTCCGTCATCAGGTTGTTGCACCTCTTCTGTCCCTGCCACACTACAACCCTCTCCTCCTTCACCTTCAGCTGATCCTGCTTTGGGGCTGTCTGTGCTGCAGACAGATGTCTCCTCTTGTCCTCCAGGCTTTTCTCCCTCCTGACCCTCCTCTTCCTCCATAGCTTCCTCACCATGATCAGCAAACACTGCAGCCGCTGTCTCCAGCTTTACAGGCGCTTTTTTGGCAAAAGAGAAGGACACACTGACTTTGGATGCGCCACTAGGAGTTGGGGAGGAGGAGTTACTTTTCCCCAGAGAGAAGCTAATAGTTGGGCCAGGCTTTGGGGAGGCTTGCCCAGTTTTATCTGCCAATGATCCTTCCAGGGCACCGTCTGACAAAGCAGGGTTCTCCGGCGTCATGCTGCCACTGTCTTCTGTCTTCTCTCCATCCACAGCCACTGTGGTAGTTTTGAACATGGGCCCACTTCCTGGAGTACTGAAACACAAAAGAACAATAATAATGTGATGTAGGATAAAACGTATCAAATCAAAGAAATACCAAGCATAATTGCTGCAACAGTTTGTGTCTGTTTACCACATAAAGTCATAAAAAATTCCTGATAGCCTGATAGTCAGGATCATAATTCATTTTTATCAACAACCAAAAAAACACACAGTGATACAGAGACTGTTTTATTTTGAGAACAATATACTCCAGACAAGACAAAACTAAAAATTCTAATGTGTTTTGCCCTACTGTAAAAGTTAAAATAACATGGAATTACATTCTGTTTTAGTAGTATGTGGACTTTGTTTGACCAAAAGAGTTGTACAATGATCATTCAAAGCACAACAGCAATGTAGTTACTGCCAAGACCCACATGTTGAATCATACCAGCAGAGGGCACTCTAAGAAAAAAATCTTACCAGTCCTGCTGTTTTCTCTGCTCAGCCAACTCATGCAATCTGCGCAGCATCTTTTCTTGTTTCTTTCCACCTTTCCGGGAACGGGATGACACATTGCGAGCAAACTCTCTCTGCTTCAGCTCTTTAAGCCTCTGCATTACACAAAAGAAACAATGTGTGTCAAGATCTCTGCTCTAATTGAAAAAAAGCAATAACAGATCATAATCAAGGAGGCAAAAAATTGATAGAAAGCAGTACCTGCTTATGAGCGTGGTCGTAAGAGTTTATGTGGTTGTCAAACTCCTGGTGTTTGGTATACTGTTTGTCACATAGCTCACAGTAAAAATTGGCTCTCAGGTCTTCCAGTGCCTTTGCGATGGCTTTCTCCTTTTCCACCTGGTCCTATTGTTCATGTGAAATACACAAGGGAAAGACTGAATTAATCTTGGACTGTGTTACCCTCCGCTTTTAGATGAGTATGTATTATCAGCCTTATTAGTGTAGGTTATGTAACAATAGGAGGATGAAATGCCTTACCTTGTATTTTTGCCGCAGTTCTTCTGTATCCTCCTTCTCCACTTCGAGCACTCTTCTCTTCTCTGTGGCATCTTCTGCATAGTCAAGCTAAAAGAACATACATATGTGTTATAACACTCATCTAGCATGTAATTAGACAGGTGTGAAATGAGAATTTGAATATGAACAGATGCATGACAGAAGCTGCATGTGTATGAATACCAATGAAACAACAGGTAAGCTTTAAATAATGTAGAACAATAATGCCAAAAAGAGATGAATACAAAACCTTTCAGAAAGCAGAACACACGAGTGAATGGCAGCGATCCAAATTCAGTTTATATGCTGACTAAATTTTAAGCATCTGCATCTTGAACGAGGCAGACAGTGTTACTGTATCATAACCTATTTCGAGTTTCAAGGTCTGTCCATTTCAGAGGTGTGTGATGGGTTTTGAGGCCTACACATGCAGCAAAGATCTATAACAGACATCTTGACAAACAACCTTTGCTTGGACTCTACTTTGTACACAGGACCCCTGTTATGTTTAAGCTGTCACAGAAGGGATTAGCAGAGGATGTAGTGGTGAGATTTCCTTTCACTGAAGCCAAAGGGTCTAACGCTGGCCATAAATTGACCTCCGCTGACAGGATTTTGCAGTTGGCACTACTCATTCGAGCAGGTACTGCTCTCCTGGCATTTTCGTCTGTCAGATTGCCAGTTTGTGCAAGCATGATTGATAACTTCAGTAAATGCTTTCACTGCCTCACAATCCAACACTGCTGAGCTTTAAATGACTCCAGTTGAAACTTGGCGCAGTGCATGGTGCTCTTAGGATCATGTTTGTAGTTTCTGCCATGGAAATAGATTCTTCCAGAGGCTGTCTGAAAGCTTCACCACTCTGTAATCCTGCTTTATAGGTTAGTATAGCCAAGTGGCCTGCTGTAACTCCTGGCTGTTTCCAATGTTGCCATTAACAGCACTCACACTTCACCAGGGGGACTCTAACTTTTATCCCAGTGCAATGCTCAAAGCCAATGAGCTCTCCAGGATAACTTCTACTACCTGGTTGTATTATGACATGATGCATTGTTATTATGTACACCTGTCTACAATTGTCGCCCATCAAGATTTCAAAATTTAATTTTGTCGCAGTGAAATAAAGTTTGAAGATTATTAGATTACAGTAGCGAGAGCTAAAACAACATTTGGTCTAAAATCAAAACAAGTATTGCCACGTGCTTGCTCATGTGGGAATGTTGGGTCTCTTTAAATTAAATTAAAAAGAGTACCTGCTCTATGTGTATAGTGCTTTGGGATGACTTTTGTTGTGATTTTGCGCTATAAAAATAAAGATGAGTGATTGAGGTTGAGATCAGGTTTGTTAAAATGCCACTGCTGGACACTGTGTGCTAGACTGTTGAAAACAAACATTTAAAATAAATAAAATATCAACATCTTACCTCCATCTCCATTCGTCCCATTCCCATGACATCATATTTGAGGATGATGGGCACAGGGTCGGTGCGTCCTGAGGGAAAAGAGACAGAGAGATGACAAGGTGAGTATATGAAACAGGGATGGAGGGCCAGCTCGGAGACAGCCTGCTTTTAGAGCATAGGGTGCTGGGGTTAGAGAAATTTGCCTTTAAGTGCAAAGAGACCAGAAAGCTACAGTGAACCAAACACCAGCCATTCTCACAGCTTACTGCAGCCACCAAGTTCAGTTTTATCTAGTCTTCCTGTCACATTTTGACCAGGCTGCTGATTTGAAATTTGAAGTAGTCGAATTGGTTGCACCTATTTTATATATCCTACTGGATTAAATGAAGTCAAGGGCATCAGGGTCAATGTGCCTTATTAGAAAAAAGTTCACTGGAGTAAAAACTGTCAGGTTTCTAAATCTAACACATTTTAATGTAGCTGCACTGTCAATGCCAACCACCCCTCCTCCACCCATTCTTTGCTGCAGTCCTGTTAAACCAGAATGCCAAGTTTATCAAGGACGCTACAGCTTGAGGGACTGCATGGTGCGTGTGTGTGTGTGTGTGCGCGTAGGGAGTTGCAACAGGCCTGCGCAGCTGCTGCCACTGCTCACTGAGCGATACTGCGACACTCTCCATGAGGAGAACAAAGCCTCTCAATATTATCTAAGGCCCATTGCATCATCTCTTTTCTGAACTGTCCACAGGCTGGCTGACCCTTGCAAGCCCCTTCTTGCTGTCCTTTAGGTCCAAATCTGCTCCCTTGTCCCTGGCCCCCTTCCTCATCATGACTGCAGCTAAAAGATTATTTTCTTCCGTCTACTTAAACTATGTTATGTAAGCTGTGAAAAGAGCTAGATCAGAAGGAAATTAACTGTAGAAAAATAAACAAACCAAAGACAACCAAAAACAAAACAGAATGAAACATTAAAAAAAAAAGATATAAAATATATAAAAAATCAAAACTACTTTGGAGATTGACACAGAATTGCTTAATCCACTCATAATCAGCCAAACAAAGCAGAGAGAAAGACAGTAAAATTAAAAAAGGACACAAGCACTGAACTACAGCAGAGTGACGTCACAGGCCAGGAATCGCCATGGTGACAGTGCAAGGGATGGGGATACTTACCTGGTAAAACATGGGTATGGGTAGGAGGAGAAGGGAGGACAGACAGACATATAGACAGGGGAATCTCAAAAAAAAAAAAAAAAGGTATAAAAAGAATTTGGACTAGTCTGCTGCGCCTGTTGCCAGCCAGATACAATAATCGATCTTACTGATAGTGATTATCAATTCAGTTTGGTTTCAGTTTTTTCCTCACACGTAATCAAGTTAGTGTTTTTTTTTTTCTTTTCAGTGAATCAATTTTACATGTATACCATTGGGCATATGGAATAGCTACAGGCACTGGGTTTGGAAATTTACAACCCCAGTGTTATTGTTGTGAGACTTTAAATTAAAAACTCAGAATTAAGGGTTTTTCCTTGCAGGCAAACAACCCAGAATTTTAATATGTTTCCACTGTCTTGCAAAAGTAATACTTTAAGCCAAAAAGAGCCTAAGGACAACATGTATAATGTATTAAATACTAATGCATTTTGAAAGCTTTTGGCTTTTCTTAAAATATGAATTGAATCATTTAAAACTGTAGGCAGAGCTACTTCCTGACACATTCTTAACTTCCTGCGCAGAGGAGGGTAAGAATATGATTTATGTAAATATCTGAGTCATTCCTGTTATTTTCTTGAGAAATTTAGTCATCACAGCCCAATGACATATTAATTCTGAAATCATAGATGCATGGGCATTGTAACATATAACGGCCTGCCTGGACTCCCAGTCCCACTGCAGTGTCTGTCAGCTGGGTGGGCTTTGAACTGAGAACCTGACTCTGATTGCTTTTATTGTTACAGGCCTAAATGCACAGAGGAAATGAGGGCACAGGACTGATTTTGTGATATCTCGATCACAAGACTACCGACTGATAAACGTGTGTGTGTTCATGCGCTTTGCCTGACAGCGGTAAACAGCGTTGGTCTGTGAGCACTGCAGTGGTCTGTCTGAACGGAGTCACAAGCCAGGCCCAGAATTAAAGATTAATGAACAATTACAGTCATCCCAAACCTATCACCAATCTTTAAAAAAACACAGTGACAATACTTCCACATTACCCATTCCAGTGGAAAAGAAAGGGACCAGACAAAAAAACAATGTGCATCTAAATCACAGGGTGTGAATCACAAGGTTTAAAAAAACTGAAAACAAACAAAATGACAATGTTCTAAGAGTAATACATATGCATGATAATATACAAGCAGCAGAATGAGGACTAATACAGGGAGAATTGAAAGCCTATGTAGCATTGGTGCTCTGATGACAGGAAAATGAAAATGGGAGAAATTAAAAAACAAAATAAACAATTCAATTGGGGGATAAAATAACATTTACCACTAAGTTTACCATCAGCACAACATGGGCAGGATCAAATCGCTGTAAAAAAGAAACACCAATTGGTTAAGCAGGAAGATTGAGGCACATAGAGAAGGGAGGGTGGGGT
>JANJYP010039961.1:0-16053 GCA_024605115.1 Rastrelliger brachysoma | reverse complement strand
GTGTGTGTGTGTGCTTTAGAGGATCTTTCACTTGGGGGGAGGAGTGGGGTGTTTTATTGACCAACCTGTTTTATGCGCATTTGTGCTGTGAAACCTGAGCTTTCACTTCCACTCCAAACTCTTCCTTTATTAAGTCAATGAAGCTGCTCACTTCATCACTTAGCCTGCTTCAGTGTCTCAAATTGAGTTTTTAGCACTTTAGATATTGATACAGCTCTTGAAATCAGTTAAATATCTGGACCACATTTGACATTGGTGCAGATATTTAAGGTCCGTAGAAATGTAATATTTGCTTTTAATCTACTGCAGCAAACAAGCCAAAATACCACTTGACCAAATGTCTATAAACCCCCCTAAATAATCTCAAAATAATTTAAATGTGACTGCTCTTACTGACCTTGTTTTGTGTATGTGTTATTTGTATTGAAATAGAAATAACATACATGTTGTACACTACACTAGTTACAAACTCATTTCTATGTCTTTTCCTCTCCCTATAGTTCCACAGGAAGTCACTTCTCAATGCTGGGAATAGGAGACATTGTGATGCCGGGGCTGCTCTTATGCTTTGTGCTGCGCTATGACAACTATAAGAAACAAGCAAATGGAGAGGTCCCAGGACCTGGTAACATGTCCGGACGCATGCAGCGTGTCTCCTATTTCCACTGCACTCTCATTGGCTACTTTGTGGGTAAGCAAGAAATCAATGGATAGATATGAAAGATCAAGATGCATTTTATTTCAGGGTGATGTGTTTTTAGATGAATAATTTCTAAACATATAAGCACCTAAATATATTATAGATATAATCTTCCAGAATATTGACTTTGAATCTCAGGGGTCTCATCTATTTCTTTCCAGTATTTTGTTGAAACACTAATGTGTGATTGATGTTGATGTGTCTTCAGGTCTGCTGACTGCCACTGTGGCCTCCAGGATCCATCGTGCTGCTCAGCCAGCTCTGCTCTACCTGGTGCCCTTCACCCTGCTGCCTCTGCTCACTATGGCCTACCTGAAGGTACACTGAGAGCACAGCAAACCAACACTCATTCATTTGTCAGACATGCTGAGAATGTTTTGCACAAATTCTGTTGTTTCCTTAAATTTTATGATTTATAAAGAAAAATTGAACCAAGCACTACTGGGATAAACAGGGATAAATATTTCAAGTCGACTGATCCAATTCCCTCAGTAAAAATTGAACCAGCAATTTGTTTTTTTGCATTTTGTTACACCAGTGATGATCTAATTTTTGCTTCAAATAATGTTATTATAATGTTTTACCAATGAAGTTTAACCATTACATGGCCCCTCATAATTGACTAGGGATTCAATAACTCAATCAGCAGAAAAATAATTGGTCACAGTTTGAATACCTGTTTAATTGTTTTAGTAATTTTTCAAGCAAAATATGTCCTAGTTCTAGTATCTGGATTATGAAGATCTGCAGTGTTTATTTGTCATATGTGACAATTTTGGACTGTTAACGAAGTAAAACAATCAATTTGAGGATGTCACCGGTTGATTATAATATGCCCATCAATCTGTAATGAAAATGGATAAATTGCTGCCTCATCAGTAACCTGTATAAAATGTCCAGAACATAATTCAAACTTTGAAGTTAAAAAAAAAACAAAAAAGACCAAAGTTTACAGCAATTGGTATAAAAGAATATCCATACATAATTCTTGTTACTTCATGGCTCACAGGGGGATTTGCGACGCATGTGGTCCGAGCCCTTCCATGCCAAGACCAGCAGCTCCCGCTTCCTGGAGGTATGATGCACCCTGGGAATAACCGACCAGCGCGGGGAGGACTGCGGATCCTTACCCTTAAAAAGAGGGCAGGAGAGAGGGCGTACTCACAGTGAGGCCATGTTGTCATCACTTGTTCAATCTTCTGTGAAAACCCTCAGAAGGACACCAGTGTGTGGATCACAATGCCCCAACACGACTCATCTTTGGTCCCTACATCCTCCCCGTTTCATCTCCGCTTCCTCTTTTCTGTTTATTTCCTCTTCATTATAGCACATCCTGCCTGTGCTGTTTTTTGTTCCACATCCCTTCCCTCTCCCTCTCTTTTTTTCCCTTACCCCCCCACCCCAGCTCTCTTCTATAGTTGCTCTCATTTGCCACTCCCCTCCCATGGCCCATTGCATTTCGTCAGGCCTCTTCTCTGCGTTTTCCTTCTTTCTCTGCGTCTTTAATTTCCTCTTGCATCCCTGTTTGTCACAGACTCAGATGCACTTGAGAGCCAGGCCTCTCCCCTTTTTGTGGACTTACAGTTGTAAGACATAGCTGGGGTTTATATATATTTTTTTAGCATTGTCGTGATCATAATTATTATTATTATTATTATTATTATGGAACGAGTTTAACAAACTGAGAAGAGGCGGAGTGTTGCAGAGGCACAGGACACTGCTTGAGAGCGACAGCGACACAGAAAAGGAGAAGAGTCTTCCCCTTCCATCCGTCTCCCCCATCTGCTTTCAACTGTCCATCACCTTACCACCATGTCTTCTCCTCAGCGCTCCTCCTTTGACACTCCCTGCGAGCCCCCTGCCCTCCTCCTCTCTGTTCATCTGCTGTTCTCATTCGCCACCCTCACAGATAACTATGTATTTTATTTAGAAAAGTTTTATTCTTGGCATATACAGAAATGATGCATTATAAATTGTTAAGCTACCCCTGATGTTGAAGGGGGAGGTTCTATTTGTATATATGTGTACACATGTATTTGCGGTATCTTGAGTTTGTATTTGTGTTTGGGAGCATGTTGATTAGGGTGGGAAACTAAGGCCAACCAACAGCAAAACTGGTAAAAAAAATTATGCTGCCAGTTGTGTCGAGTCATCATTCGGAAGTTGTTTTCTAAAATTTGTTAGCTGGTGTGATGGAAATGCTGCTAATGGACTTTTGGAAAAAGTAAAAAAAAATCATGGCTGTTTGATGAAGAAGTTAGTTTCCTGCTCTAGTGTGTGTGTGTGTGTGTGTGTGTGTGTGTGCGCACGCGCAAGAGTGAAGCTCATTTTGTTTTAACTGGTTTTACCATGTCGAAAACAGTGACAATAGTCAGGTTTCCATTGATCACTGAGTGTGTTGGATCAAACTCATAAACACAATATGTCTAATGGAAAGAGTTTGTGTCTAATCATGTGAAGTAAATACCTGAAAACACATTTTCAACAAGGGTCAATTAATCTTTTTATCAGTCTTTCTACAGACTGATGGAAATGTACACAGTGTTTGTTTTTGGGGTTTTTTTTTTCAAATAAATGAATGTTAAATTAATTTTAAGGTGTTATGTTCATCATGAAAACATGTCATGCATCATTCTGGATTTTCTACTCAATTTCTGTCGTGGACCCTAATTTATGTTAAAAGAAGCAAAAAANGGTGTTATGTTCATCATGAAAACATGTCATGCATCATTCTGGGTTTTCTACTCAATTTCTGTCGTGGACCCTAATTTATGTTAAAAGAAGCAAAAATTTTTAGCTTTCACAAGTCCATAAATATCTGAGCACGATAATATTAGATCAGTTTTTATATATTTTGACAAAAAACAAGTCAATGGAAACAAACAGCACATATTTACTTATGTCTGAACTTTGTAAATGTCAGTGTTTCACTTCAGTCCATGAAGACCTGACTATTGTGAAATTTTGGACTCTAAGCCTAAAAGATGAGGGTGAATAGGATATTGCAGATAGAATGTTGTCTGATNTATTGTGAAATTTTGGACTCTAAGCCTAAAAGATGAGGGTGAGTAGGATATTGCAGATAGAATGTTGTCTGATTGGATGATTGTGTGTGTGTGTGTGTGTGTGTGTGTGTGTGTGTGTGTGTGTGTGTGTGTGTGTGTGTGTGTGTGATCAAATAACATTGTCTGTTTGGACCCAGGGAGGAGAGAAAATCACTTTATGCCCTTCAGAAATTGAGAAATGGAAATTAGAAATTAAAGGTAACCCATAGTATGTTCTTACTGTCATCATTTGGTACTTGACAGTCTTACAGTCTTTTTTATTTACTTTTGTCCTTCCACTGTTTTGTGGTGCTTGTCAGTTAATATCTAATGTATACTGGAAGTATGAGTGATAGCACAGCAGGAAGTCAGAGAGATGTATGGACAGCTCGGTTTGCTGGCTTTTTAATTTTGTTTTGTTGGTTTTTTACTATCTGGACGTGCATGTTAAGTGTAAAGTGTATCATTTCTCAGACTGCATTAACAGGGCTACTGCAGTTTTGAATCTCTGCTGGCCGACACAAGGCACTGGACCTATGAGCTGGCCTACACAGAGCAGTGTCAGCAGGTGGGACTTGTCAGGTCAGAAAGACTGCAATTGGTCAGCTCTGACTGATTCACAAAGGCTGAATTTTAGGACCTGAGTTCAGGTCGGGACATCCAGCCTGCTCATCGTCCAGACTTGGACTTAATGGAACCACAAACTCCCCTCACCTCTTCATGGACATGGCAAGAAAAATACATAGATTTATATACGTATATATGTATATATACGTATATAAATGATGACGATCATGGTGGTAACGACAAAAAAGTTTCTTTTTTTTTTTTATAGAAAATGGATTTCTTTTTACCCCTTTGTAAAGTTTTTTTTTCTTTAGTGCTTTAGTTTTTTTTTTTAATTTTCTTTCCACCTCTTTTCCCCTCCAGCAGAGGATCCCAGCCCTGTTGGTGCATCGATATTACAGCTGAATGGATTCTGTATAGAAAAATGGTGAATAAATAAATTTAAGAACTGTGTAGTGAAACATGAATCCTGAAGCTCTCCATCTTAAACACTTTGTCTCCTTTTAACCCTCCTCCCTTCTGCCTTCTCCCATTCTTTCCTTCCTCATTCAGGATTCTGCTGTAAATAAACATGACTCTAACTGTAACACCGCTGTGTCCATGCTTATTTGAGTGTTTTGTTTTTTTTTTTTTTTGAGAGGGTGTTCTAGTAAGTTTAAATTGTACTTTGATGTACAGCATTACAGGGCATGAGATGCAGATTTTCTTAAAGAATAGTAAAAACAGAAGCAGCAGTGGTTGAGATGCCCTGACAAATCTATTGTAAGCATAAATCTACCTTTCCCATACATCTCAGCAGTGTATTTGGAATCTACACCTCCATTTTGTGACTAAAGCTTTTAGTTTCTCAAGCACACGTAGAGGTGAGGATTATTCTTTCAAACTCTACAATTAAGACATCATGCAACTGTTTTCACTAGGAGTGTTGTAAATTGTACTTAATGTGTAAAATCAGTGAAGTGCTGTTTTAAAGGATTATTTTCATTTGTTCATTTACTATAAATTCATTTTTCAACAATGTGCTGTTATTCGCAGAAGTATGCACAGTTTTTAACTGAAAAGAAAGATACTGTAATGGTTAACAGATATTATAACAAACCTTCCTTCAATGGTAAACTTCCTTTTTAATTCATGAACTTAACAGTTACTTTGTCCTAAAAAGGTTTGGGCACCTTATTAAGTCAGTATTTGGCACATATTGCAGTTACACGCTGAGTTAGTGAGTGAACCCAGCAATAATATATGTGTTAAGGTTGCTACACAAAGCTCTTCATCTTCTCTTACCCAACACCTCTGACAACTATGGCTACAGGAGTCTTATATTTTATAGTGTTCTCTGTAATATTAACAGAATTGCCAAAAATTCAGTATATAGTAAGATTTTTTTTTCTGTGGCTCCTAGAAGCTTTGACGATGCTTAGAGCTGGCAATTTGCATAAGTCCGTGTGCAGTCTTCTCCAGCAGATGGCGACACAGTACAAATATCTGAAAACCCTCTCAGTGAAATCAGAATCAGAATTATGAAAGGCCTGATGTAGTTTCTAGACTCAAGCACATCATATTTGATATCTTCTCACTTCATGTATGGCAGTCAATATTATAACCTCATCAACCAGAATATTTATGTTTAAACATCGCAGTTGTGTCTTAACAGCTGAATGTATCTGAACATAGACAAATCACAACTGTATGAAGTTATTTGTATGTTGTATGTTGTAAAATTACAGAATCAGAACAACGAAAGACAAAAGTCATTCCTTAATGAGGCATTTGATTGAATTGAAAGACACACACTTGTTAAGGTGAGGTAATTGGTTCCTGCAGGGCACCAGGGAGAAATCTCGTGAGCCTTCATGGGAAAATGGCTGCCTCAATGACAGACCAAAGACGCTGACTCAAGAGTTTATAGAGATGCTGCTGCAGGTCAGGGATGCCATCCAGAAACGCTGAGTTCTTTTCTCTGTGCTTGTGCTGTACTCGTCTGTAGTGGATATGAAGGCTTTTGTCTGTCTGATCCACTTCAGTTGCTCAGTGATAACAGGTCTGTGGACAAAAGGTGTGTTAGAATGACAACTGTAGGATAAATGCTTGTGTATGAACAGAGGCAGGAATGGAGAAATGCCTAAAGGACGCTGTTCTGCAAAAAGTTAAATGAAAAAATGAATGAATATTGATCTTAATTTGTTTCTTCTTGTTGAAGTTCAGCTGAGTAGAGTTCTTTGGTTTGTGCTCAGAGGAAAACTTCAAATTTTAGTATTTTGTGCACATAATTGGAAAGAAAAACTTCAAGAGGCAGATGGACGGACAGTCTGACCTACTGACTGACTGGCTGCTCTCACTAGCTGGATGGATGGATGAGGTGGAAGGTGGGGGGATGAGGAGCAGAACACTGGGTGGGATGGTTGGAGGGGGTTGGGGAAGGTCGGTGAGGTCAAGGCAGACAGGGTCCACCCCTCTTCACCTATTGGGCAGACTGGTCGACAAGTCCTCTGCAGCTTTGAAGCCCTGAAGTGGACAGAATTCCACCATGGCCATGGGGATTGTAGCATGTCATTTGTAGGAAATTCTGGCGAGATGGTCCTAAAAACGGAGAGGTTGGCCCACGCTTGGAATGCAGGGTTTTGTATTTAGAGGAGCTCATAGGGTCCTCTAATATTGATCTGGAATTTACAGGCAGGCAGGTGACAGGGCACCTGCAATTAGCCATCAAAAATTTTCTTTAATTTAGAGGGATATGAACTTCAAAATTAATAACTTAAGAGCAGCATTTTTTCTAATATTATATGAAACTGCACATGACATGAACAAAAGAATTATTTGCACTTTTTACCATTAAACCCCCCATGAATAGAAAACATAGATCAGACAGTACAAATTTGTGTTGTGCAGCAAAATATGATTAAAACCTACATGTTTATCCTAAATATTAGATACCAAAGTTGCCAAATACAACAAATATGATGTAAATGTGTGGGGAAATTTTGTATAAAATGATGCACAAGACATCTGGAATATATATATTTCCTTTTTGAATATTTCTCTTGAATAAATTTCATAAAAACATCAATGAGTAGAATCAGCCATTACAGAATATGTATGACTCAAATCATAATGAATCTGTTCAACCTTAAAAGTACATGTGAGGAAAAATGGAGAATGTGTAATTTTTAAGAGGCTGACTGCACTTGCAGGTACCTGTACAACACATTTGAACAAGTAATCTGATATTACCTCTTATTAAAGTGGAAGACATCTATTCCCAGTGAACATATAAGTGGGAAAAGCTCATAATAAATTTCAGAGTCAGTAGCACATGAAGTCAGCCAGTGCAGGTAATTTAAAATGTGCTGGTATTTACTGGCGGTGGCCCCTGCTCATGTTAATGGCAGAGAAGTTCCTTCCCCTTCTCCTACTGCTCTCTTCCAACCAGGCATTCCAGGCTTGTTTAAATAAGGCCTGCCTGCCTGGGCGCGGGTGGATTCCCCTCTGGCCCTTTGCCCTTTGACCTAAAGTGCATTCCATATGTAAAGTGAGGAATTCCTCTGAAGTTCAGTTAATGGGGTTGAGTTTTTTTTTTTTTCTTCATCCTTTTGGACTCTGCTCATGCACTCGCCCGGTGGAAAGTGGGGAGAAAAACAATCTCAGTCTTCACCGGGCAGCTGTGAGTTATAGATGAGGTTTGTTGTTTATCGTCAGTGGTTAAAAATCAATGTCTCCCAACAGGATATCAGCATTCAGAGCTTCAATAAACTTCTGCAGTGATCCTTTGGGATCATGACTAATTGATTTAATGGCGGATGTCGTAGAAGTGGAAGTGTGTCGATTTGAGGAAATGGAGTTTGTTCAGTTCTTTTATTGGCTCCTGCTCAGGTCTTCTTTAGGTGGAGGAACATGGTGGCCAAAAATATCAATTCAGTTATTACTGTGCACTGTTATTGCATATGAGTAGGAAACACGTAAACAGGTGTAAACAAACATTTAAACAAAAAACATGTTTACATATGAAGTTTACAGATTAAACTAATGCAAAAAAGATTAAAAACAGAAGGATTTAAATTCCAACAATTTCTATAACTTGATTTTGCAAAAACATACATTTTAATCTTTGTTTCTGTTGCTTATTTTCTGGAATGTCACAGACCAAACTGCTGTATGTGTAAAAATGAAATTATAGTACTGAAATAAACCACTTTTCTTGCTAAAAATATTTTTCGTTCTCCTTCTTGGTGTATTCCAACTTATATAAGATCCCCTCCTTTTTAAACCTTTAAGTCCAGATTCAAAACTAACCTTCGTCTCCTCAGTCCGGCGATGTGTAACTACTGTAAGAATCTATCACTTTAACCTCCGTTTGAATCTTTTCTTTACACTCTTTTGGTTTCGTTCTCAGTGTTTTTCTCTCTTTTTTGTATCAAAGCTCTACTAAATTTGTTTATTCTGCTGCTGTTCTAATGGTTTGTAAGTTGAGACAATTTTGTATATGCACTTTAATTAAAGGTTGATCTGATTATCTTGATTTCTGGCCTCACTTAACATCAGTGTGTAGCAAAGTACAAATGGTAACAATTTCCTTTGCCTCAAATCAAGTTTGAATATTTGAAAGGTGACAAAATATGGACACAACTATCTAATCATGCTTTTCTACCATTAAGTAAGGATTTTTTTTCATGATTAATATGTTGTAGCTATGTGATATGCTTGGACAAAACTCCTGCTGTTTACTATAAAATTAATTAACAGACAAAGATGTACACTATGTTATGTGTTTGTGTTGGTTGATATTTTAGAAAAACGTCCTATAAATAACTGAAATAAAACCTCAATAGCAGCAATCCAGATAGATTAGTTGGGATTTGTGTTGAGCTGCTTAAACTGTATCACCAATCACAGATAAAGCATATTCAAATCTATTATAAATAGTAATTTTATAGATAAGGGCTCTGAGATTTCTGTAGCATTTCATCAGTTCAATTTCCAAGCAATTCTTGTAAAATTGGGATGCCATGAAATCTCAAAACAATATTGATATTTTTGAGGTGTTAAAAATGTTACAGACATTACGTTGAAAGTCAGAGAAGTAAAAAAATGTAATGTTCACTGGCTTTTTGTCTTACACATCCTCTGAGCCCGTAAGTAACAAAACATGAGCATTTGTAAGTAAGTCTCACAGGTAGAATCGAGAGCACACCGGAGTGCCTCAGCGAAGATCTGGAGATGGATCATGGGTTGAGGTTCCTCTGCTGTTGTGCTTTAGGAGCCCTGTATACTGTTGGAGACGCTGTAAAAGACTGTGCCACCCACACAGCTGGAATGTCATGCATGCAGTCCATAGAATCTGTTTCAAGAGGGAGGCAGAGGGGGGAGGAGGAGAGGAGAGAAGAGGAGAGGAGAGGAGGGGAGGGGAGCCCTGTATGGAAGAGACATGGTGCAAAGGGGCTTGGTGCTCGAGGTGGGGTCTACTACTACTACTACTACTACTACTACTACTACTACTACTACTACCACTACCTCATGAAAAAGATGAAGCAGAAAACACATTTCCCACTCCCCACACACATCCACATGCTGCCAAAACTTCTCCATTAACCTTTTTTTTCCCTCTCTCTCTTTCCCTCTCTTGGGTGGGAAATTATCAATGACAATCCATCACGGTTGTTTGGTCTCCAGCCGATGAGAGAAGGGAAATCTGAAGAGAGACGTGAGATGGAGGGATGGGGGTTGGGAGAGGTTAAAGGGCAGAGGAAGAAAGGAGGTACATTTTCGGAGGATGGGAGGCTGGAAAAAAAGGGGGAACAATAACTCCCATGTTTAAAAGGCTTTTCTCAGCCCCCATGACACCTCACACAGGCAGCAGTTTAAAGTCAGATTGTGCTGCAGGGAGTGAGTGTTTGTGGCACTTTAACCCCCAGACCATTTCAACAAGAAACATTTTCCATAACATGAAACTGATTTTTTTTTGTTTTTTTTATTGCCTGTTTTTCTTTTCTCTGTTTACCTCATCTACTTCCAGCAAGCTACACTTCATAACATTCACATGTAGTATTTTTTTTCACAACTGCAGAGCTCCTCCTATATTTTCTTATAGATTAAATCCACATGTCTGATCTGCTGCTGTCTTTGTTTTTTAATTTGCAAATGTTAAATGTGATCTAACAGAAACACTTTTGCAAACTATAATTGTTTAAACTCCTTATTACAATTTATTTGAAAGATGTATGCTGAAATTGTCTGATCAGGTGGTTTAATATTAGTTCTTGATGCTACAGGAATACATATGAAATGTTTTAAAAGAGCATTTACAGTATTTCCTTATTAGATATCTCAGGAATTGTATTACTAGATATATTAATAAATATTCAGATTAAAGGCCTCTTTTAGCTCAAATTGCATTTTTAACAACAGGAAAATACATGTAACTTTTGCAATTATTGCGTTGATTATTCGATTATTTCTAAATTATTACATTTGTGATGTATGTTTGAATTTAGGAATATCCATTACAAAAGTAAAATGTGACATTTAAACTAGAAAATATGTGTTTCAAATTATCATATTAAATTGTTTTTGAGTATTTCCAGGGTCGATATCTGGATATTTCAGAATTCATCATGCATCATTTTCAATGTTTTGCCATCAATTGATTTCTAGTTACTGAAAATCATTGGGGTTTCCTTTATTTAAAGAATGGAAAACATCATATATGAATTAAAAACAATTGAACATTGTGTTTTAACACATCCCTAAAAGCATAGGATAATAGAAAGACAAGACAAGACATGAGAAACCAAAAATAGAATAACATACTGAGGACAGACAAGAGGATTTCTGTAAATGTAATGAATACAATTTTGTCACATAAGTAAATAATCCTTTTATTTGTGTTCATCAGACTATGTTATTACAAAACATAGAAATGAATCTGAACTTTAATTGCAAAAATCTGCAGCAGTAGTTTTAATACCTTCTGTGTTATTTCTACAGTGAGATGATTTAAACAAACGGGTGTTGCTGAAGGGAAAAGCAGCAAAAATAAAATGATTTATTCTTCGCAAATAACCTTTTAAACACAAGTTAAACGTTTTGCAGTTTCTTAAGGAAACTGGGGGCTTTGCTGAGGTAGACAGTGATTGTTTTTTGTCTCTGTAAAATCAAATCTCAAATATTAAATCCAGCCCTAAATTCTCACTGAATGATTTCCTCAATTTAAATATTTAATTTGTTGTATTTCAATGTGCATTCAAATGAACTTCATCTCTAAATTGCTGCTTTTTATTTTTACTCAACATTTAAATTTATTTTATTTCCACATTAGAGCACCTCATAATCTTTTTTTGTTAAATAATGATCATTGTATTTTCATCACATTACCATACTTACATTTTAGAAGCATAAACTGTTGCGTTTTCTGTATTTTTTAGTTCAATAATGAGGGAAGGGATACTTCTTAGTTTAGCAGGAGTTATGAAATCAGAAGCTATAATTAGCCTAGATTAACAACAAAATTACTCCATGTGTCCACTTTCAGATATGAGCTTCATTTCTGTGTGAGAACCTCTGACAGGACATTTTCTGTCCAGTTTGAGGAGCGTCACCGGAAAGCCTCTCAGAGAGGCAGAGAGGGCATCACTGTTCCAAACCTTCACCGGATCCATCATGCCCCGCCTTACATCAAACATTTTTTTGCCGACTGGCTGCACAATCAGATCCCTTCTGAGTGGGCTGGGGTCGGGTGGGTGTGTGGAGAGTAAAAAGTGGGCCCTCTCCCACTGGATAATGCCATTATTTCAGCTCCTCTGGCCAGGAATGCCAAATTTCACAGCCCGCTACTCCTCTCTGTGCGTCAATCAAAGCTTCGCGAGGGGCCGAGGCGCCCACTGGGTCCGCCTCCAGCTGCGTGCGAGTCCCGCAACCACATCTGATCCAACAATTGATCCCTCTCAAACTACATGATACATGCTCATTTCGCATATTCTTTTCCAAACGATGATATTCGAGAAACATGTATGATTATTTTATGCTTTTATTACTTTACGTTCATTGTAGTACTCATAAAGTTTAAAGTGTCCAAGAGGCGCATAGAACGGAATCAAGAGCTAAATCTATGTCAAATTTCATATATATTTTTTAAATCGATTATTTAAAAGTGATCAATAGTGTAGGCCTGATGCGTGCTGCCTGAATAAACCAGGCTTAGTTCATGTTTGAATTAATGAATAGCATTACTGTCCCTCCAGAGGCCAATTAAAGGCTAATTATAATCCTCTTTGTGATTGCACAAAAGGGGTTCTGCGCCAAAAAGTACATAAAATAATTAGTGATCACGTATCCAAATACAGCGAGGAGAGATGATGTGAAATTTGTGAATGGGACACATTTAATCAGGTATTCGTTGTGCGCCGTGACGCTTCCCCGAGTGCAACCAATCCCGTGCGCGCTGGAAATGTTGAACACGCTGAAACCAAACCAATGGCTCATCATATAGCAAAGACTAGCGCAAGAAGAGGCCAATCAGTGGGAGGCATGCAAACGAGGAATTTGCTCCGGCAGGCTGTGAATGTCAAGTAGTCAAAGATGGAGTCCGGATCCGTGAGGCCGTGTGCTTGTGCATGGAAGACTTGCGATTTTTTTCTGAATCTTCAAGCTGCGTAGATCTGATCTTTATTCGCTCCCGGTCCTTCTTTTAGGAACGACGGCGTGAATCCACAAAGCAGCGGACCGTGAAGTGTGGTTTGTGGAGAGGGTTGCTTTTCTTTGTTTTATGGACAACTTTTTTTTTCCTTCTCTTCTTGCCTATAACGGATTGTCCCTCCCTTGGCTAGATACTATTCATGATTTTGGAGGAGGAGGTGGTTGTGGAGAGAGAGGAGGAGGAGGAGGCGGTGGTGGTGGAGGGGTGTCCACTGTGAGTTGTAGCCCGATTTTGCGTAAATTGTCAGCAGCTGAGTGCAAACTTGGAACTTGCAAAGGCCGAGATGCGAAGATTGAGTGTTTCTTTAGGCCTATGCGACTTTAAGGGAGGAAAACCCCAATAAGAGTTTAGTCAATCCCGTGCGCTGCGCATCTGGAGGCTCGCTTCAAAACTTGATCAGAACGCGATTTAACGCCTTGCAGAGAGATAAACGCGTCCTGTACCTTATTGGGCTGTTATCGTAGTGTAATAGGTCTCCGAGGGGGACATTTTCACGGTGCTGGCGTGCGTGTGCAGCCTATAGGCTGTTGTGCAATCTAACAAGTCGTCAGTATTGTACTGTGGGCTTGTGAGCTGGCAGGAATGGCTTGCAGAGCAGATCCAGTAACGTTAAGGAGGCCTATAGGCCGCTCACACAGATGTATGGCGGAGAAAACGTAAAGCTTTCAAGAGCAGGTAAAATAAAGAAACAAAAAAACCTTAACAAGAGCACCTTAATGTGTTGNACGTAAAGCTTTCAAGAGCAGGTAAAATAAAGAAACAAAAAACCTTAACAAGAGCACCTTAATGTGTTAGATCGGAATAATCAGACGGATCCGGCCTGAGAAAGGATTCACGGTAGCTATTTTCAGTGTCCTTTTCCTTTAATGGTATAGATTATGTATGTTGTGTAACAACGCAGTAATTGTGCAAACTTACAGGAGCTACTTTGCTTTCATGGTAGAATTTGCTACAGATTAATGTTAAATAATTTATCTGTAATGGAGCAGAGCAACTTTTTTAGTGTAAAGTTTGTATTTCTTTCTTTTAATGAAGCCAATTAATTAATTTCGTTGGATCCTCCTTATGTCTGTTCTCTAACTCGACATCAAAGAAATAATTATAAAATAATGAAATGCATTTGTTAGTGTAGATGTGGGTGTTTAGCCTGTAGCTTTCTAAAAGCTTTAGTAGTGTGTCACCCCTCTATCTCCAACCTCCCATTTCTCCCCCAAAATTAGAATGCATGTCATTCACTGAGGAGAATAGTATGGGCCCACATGCTGGGAAATTCCCATTCTCCCAGGGTGAGAGTAACCAGTGCTGTTTAATTTAGGAAGTTAATTTAACTCCACTAATCAGAAAAGTTATTTTGTCAAAACTGTGATATCCTAACTTTTTGTTTTCCACATTAAGTGCTGAATAATCTCATTTTAAAAGACTGATTTTCTGCAGAAACTACAATGTTAACAGTTTACAAACTTTATAATGCAGTTTGCTTGCTTTTAATCTAATCAGTTTTCATTAAACTCAGATTTTAGAATAAAGGAGCACACAATTATAATCCAGATTTTACAACTACTGATGTACTTTTAGTGATCTGTTTGTGAGGTAAAAAGGTGAATAGTTGAGTCAGTATGTGCAGTGGAGGCTGATGTGTCCATGTTGTTGTCCACTGCCCTTTTTCTGTTGCACTACTGGACATTGAGATGAGCAGTGCAATATTAAAAGGGCATTGGCTGATGAAACAGAGACCCACACCTCCCTTTACTGCCTTAACTCTTAACCTGCACATGGAGCTATGAGAGTAAATGTGATTATGTGTGTATGTGTGTGTTTATGAACTATGTCACTACTTATAGGGGGAAAAAACTACTTTACTTTCTAGGTGTAAAAATGAACTTTGCATGTAGTTTTTAACCCCAAACTAAACAGCCATTATCACTCAGACATCAAAGGAATCAGATAAATTCTAATTTGAGAATTTCATTGCCTGACCTTTTTTTCTTTTTTTTTAAAAAAAATNATCACTCAGACATCAAAGGAATCAGATAAATTCTAATTTGAGCATTTCATTGCCTGACTTTTTTTTTCTTTTTTTTTTAAAAACACCCAACAGTCCATCCAGACAAACAGCATTGTTGCTTATTTAAATGTAATTTGAGTTTGGCAGTGAAGAATGGCTGTCCCCATGTCCACGTGCTGACACATGCTGAGGTCAGCTGCTTTGACAATGTTGCACTACTGTACCATCCATTCTAGCAGTGCAATAGTATTGTCATAGCATTTGGCCTCAGCTCACACTAAACTGGTGCTAAAAGGCTCGTTTTAAACCAGGTTTGTGTAGAAGTGGACTTATGTCTGATAGCAGGTGGTGGCGGAGAAAACAGAGCCTCTTAAAACTGTTTAGCCAGTACTGTATTTACACACGAGAGTTTACACACATTTGTAGACTGACATGAGTCCTCATGACCTAAATTTAAAGTATAGGAAGTGCAGTCATACTGGTGTATTATTTAGTTTTATGGGAATAAGGAAACAAATACATTTTTTTACAAAACTATAATATAGATTTTTGTCCATCAAGTGTGACAGTTAATTGGAAATCCAGATTCACCCACCTTTAATTTATATTACAGCTAATGTCATTAAAAAAGGTTAATTATGAAAAGTGTAAAAACACTTGTGCTCTAAAAGACACCAAAAGAGCAAATTAATAGAAATGAAGCCAGAACGTTTGAACAAAAATATATGAATAAAATTCTGTTATTTGAACTGCCTTTTTTTCAGTTTTTCTAGTTTTAACAGTCAATGAATTCTTTGTTTAACCCAAAGTTTTTTCAATGAGGGTCAACCTGCCATTTTTTTTCCTTTTTTCCCCTGTGTGTCGTCCTGTTGTCACACCAAACACTGTGACAGTGTATCAGTGTGCTGATGATAAAATTAGCAGATGAAAGGGGGTAATAGAAGGAGGGTGGAGAGGTTGATGTGTGTTTTTGAGCATCCTCAATGGTAGCAGGTCGATGGGGGGAAGGGGACGGTAGGGGACGTTTGGGAGGAATGTAGGCCCTTCT
>JANJYP010039960.1:0-12334 GCA_024605115.1 Rastrelliger brachysoma | reverse complement strand
AAATTAGTTTAAAAGTTTGAAATGTAGAGCAGCAGAATGTAAGATAAGATCAGATCAGATAAGCCTTTACTGTCTCCCTCAGGGAAGTTAGTCTTAGGCATGTGTAGCCAGAAACAGATAGGAAGTTATGCCTAATACCTAAAGACAAAATTATCACTGAAATAACATGCTTCATTTGTAGTGACCTGGAAACTTACCAGAATCTGAGTGTTTCCATCAACAAAATCCTCCAAAGCCTGCATCACTTGCTCTTTGTATTTTGTCTTCTTGAAATTGGTGTTGCAGGTCCCGTCAGCTTTCTGCAGAAAAAAAATAAAAAAAATAAAGATACACTTCATCTTTATTCACCCCCCCCTCCACATCAGTTGTTTTTATTCATGTCAGAGCAACATTCAGATGTACAGTTATAATGATTAAGATAATAACCAGCCTTGGATGTATTTCAAAAGAACAAACAGTGCCCTTTTCCGACTAGCCAAAACCTTTCACAGACTCTTGTTTTCAAATTCCACTGTGCTCTGTCCTTTGAATAGCCTCATAAATATTTACTCCCATTAATCAGTTTATTTCCTGTACAAACTATTTGTCCTATTTGCCAACACTGACAGCTTTGAATGTTGCCAGACATGTTCAAAGCGCTGGACAACGTCTGACCTTAATGCCTTCGATGCGGAAGCCCAGAGTGGCTGTGGAGCTGAGCGTCTCCCTCCACTGCATGTATCTGGGTTTGAGAACGCCCTGCTGGGTCCTTTCCTGCTCTGTCGGTGCCCCTGGATCCACGGCCACCATCTTGTCATACATGTCCTTCCGCAAACGTGGACGCTCTCTGGCTTTTATAAGCTCCTCCTCCAAATATGTCCTGAAGTAAGAGATGGTAAAGCTTCATATTTAAACCTTTAATCACGTGTCTGTACCTTTTATTTCCACTTACTATTTAAATTAATTGGTTTCTATATTGACAATTTCTTTGTACTGTTATTTTGATCCTATGAAGCATTTAGTTAATAATAATAACTTTCATTTATATACACTGAATGCAGCTCAAAGTGCTTTACATTTAGAGCAATTAAACAAAAAGGCACACAGAATGGAGAAAATTAAAATAAACATCATGAAGTTGACTTCATGTTCTAAAAAATAGACAAAGCAGATAACTGCTGGGGTAAACTGTGCTTCTATGTGGATAAAGGTTATTATTCAAGGCTCACAGTATCTGCTCTGATAATTTGGCGTCTGCAGTCAGCATCATGAGGAAAAATGTCTGTCACACTGATTTCTTCATCCTGTGTTGATGCTTACCTGCTGCCCATCTTGCAGTCCATGATGGACGGTGAGTCAAAGTCAGCCAGCAGGTCATCCATCAGGTTATATTCCTGATCATCTCTCTGCACAACACCATAATAACCAGGCACATAGGGTTGCAGAGTGTCTTTCATTAGCTTCTGTAGGCAGAGCTGCTCGCATTCGCAGTATCGCTTCAGCAAGCGGCCGTATTCCCCAGCCTGGAAGTTACCTTAACAAAGGAGACAGACGGATGAAGACGATTAAAGAGTGATGATAAAAGAGTGAAAATGTAGGGATGTTGTGCACAGACTGTATTTCTGCATACCTGCATGGCCAGCTAGCTGCACCCATGGGTAACGCTTCTTGAAGGACACAACAAAGGGAGACCAGTGAACCATGGTCTTCAACTTCTGCCAGGACTTATTCTGGAAAAGAAGAAAATAAAATTCATCCTCCTGTTAAACAAAGATGTTGATGGTGACACGAGTGATGAATCTGAAGCAGTGACTGATCTGCGTGGTTTTAAATGAAGCACTGAGCTAAATACAGGGAAGTAGAATCATTATCCATTAAAGAAAAACACACACCCTGTACTGTACACACACACACACACACAGACGTCAGTAGACATTGGACAGATCCTCCCCTTTAGTCAAGGCCAGGTGCACAATGTGACAAAGCCCATTCATAAAACATTTACCAAAGACTCCCACTGTGGTGTCGTAAAACAGAACCATACTGTTTAAAACTCTGTGCGCGTCCATAATGGTTATCTGTGTTGGGAAACACCTGAACAAGGACAGTGTGCAACAGGAGCTTTGACGCAAGCAATGTGACATCGATTGATTAGATGAGTGTGTGTGTGGGAAATCACAACAAACCCACAGCCAGTTTAGAGTGTGTGTGTGTGTGTGTGTGTGTGTGTGTGTGTGTGTGTGTGTGTGTGTGTGTGTGTGTGTGGTTCTGTCATAGGCTACTTTCAGGGACACATTTTAGACTTAACACCGGGTAATTTGCAACAGCTTGTCCAACTGTTACTGTCTTTAGTTGTTAGAGTGTTGATTTTTGGGTCAGTGGATAAGGTTATGGTTAGATTAAGTATATGTCTATGTAGTCTATGTAATGTCCCCAAAAGTACCCCTAATCTGATATACGTGTATGTGTGCACGCGTGAGTGTTACACATTGCGTCAGATTTTTTTCATCATTCCCGTACTTGTTTGTGTGCTGTATTCAAATAAATGTTTAACACAGAAGCATGCTGATAGAAGACAGAGAATTAGAAATGAACAGCTTAATGTGGGTAATAAAGGACAGAGACCAGGGGCAGTAATCATAAAGTTAACCTTTTTATAGCTGCATAATTTCTGTCAACGACTGCGCTTCTCCCTGCACAGCTCATAGTATCTCTGCCATGTTTACATGTCAGCCTATCTCTGCAGTCCTCTCATGCATTCTTTCCACAGCTGCTGTGTTGAAACTCTGTCACAATATAACAGGAATATACACACACTGCGGAAACAGCAGATCTGTGTTTACCTGAAAAAAAGGCGTTATTTGAGTTAAAACAGCACCAATTTGTAACATCTAAAGTTCAAAAATGTTCTTATTATGAGCAGTGGGGTCCTACATGAACACAAAACCATTTGCATGCTGTGAATATATCATGTAATTTTGTATTTTCTGCAGCTTTAACCCTTTTAAAGTCCAGAATAAGAGCCTTTATTACATATAATATGAGCTATTTATTAGCAACTACAAGACCACAACATAAATAATAATATTAAACAATATAGTTGTAGGGATATGTGTGTTTATTTTGTACACTATTTGTCAAAAACATGTCATATTTTAGCTAAAGGCTATAGTTTTAGGCTTAGAGTTGATTTGACATGAAGGAGGTTTGAAACTTGACTTTCAGATTTGTGCTCGATTAGACGGTCAATGTCAGGAGTTCAGTGAGACACAGAGTAAAAGGAGAGCAGCGAGAGTAAATGTTAGATACCTGTGACCCAAGAGTTTAATAGCATCAGTAGATTAACTCTGATATAACCCAGACTGCGTCAGGCCAAAGAGCAGTGATGAAATACAAGAAAGCCAACTGCAACTGATCAAATCTGCAACACGAGACAATTTCCTTTCACATGTTTCAGCAAACTGTCACTGAAAATCATTTGTGAAACATGACGCTGCCACTAAACAGAACCCCTGGATCATATTGAGTATGTTTCTCTACGATACACAACACGATTGGCGGCCTTTTCTTGCCACCTCTTTTTCCATAATCCTCTTCCTTCTTCAGTGAGGGTGTGACCTACAACGTCTCCTCTGACAGGCACACAATCATTTCTTTACTTCCTGACAATTTCTCTTGGAGTTCAAATCTTTATTGCCCCTCAGACTGAAGCAGCATCCTTTGTGCTGGGTTACTTGAATTCATTTTGCTCAGGAAAACTCTAGAGGCTGAAAATAAAAAGCTAACAACCTTAATGCACATAAAAACACAATAAGTAGTCCACCTTAAAGAAACTCCACCCAGCCAGTACAGTAAACTGCCGACAGCCACTGGCTTCTAAAGTGCTGGTGACAGGGATAATTATGAACCTGTTGTGTAAACGTTCAAAACACGAGTCTACAGTATGTCTTTGATTAAATGGGGCAATGGACATAAATGCACAGATCAGCCTGTGTCAGGAGATATTGAAGCTAATCGTTAAAAGGAACAAAGTTTGATTTTTGACTTTATTCTGTATTTCTTGTCTTCCTGTCCATCCCTTTGTTATATTCTATGTGAAGTTGTATATGTACAGACAGGTTGATGGCTAATTTTGCATGTACTTGTGACATTCATTATATAGCTACTGTAAACAGACTGAGACTCGCTTTATAAAGCACTGCGGTCTAAAAATAAATTGCTGAAATAGCATTTGTTTGTGGACAAAACACTATATTTACCCAACAGATTACCTTGTCTTCTTTATATTTTGGCTGTTACTGTAGTAGCAGCGTCTGTCTTCGTGTGAAGAAGACCTTAGTGACAGATGAAAATCCAGGAGCGGGGAGACAGGAGGGGGAAATCTCTAGCCTCTCCTCTTTCACTTCTCTTATTCACATGTCATCAGGCTCTCTGTCTAATTGCTTGGGGCTGACAGCTTAATGTGTTGCTGTTGTGGGGTCAAATGTATCTGGCTAATATTACTGTGCGCTAATGCACCTAATGTTCTAAATAAAAGCTTTTCATAGATGTTGCGAATCTCCACAGATTACATGCAAAAAATCCTTGACTGTTACTTTGGTTTAAACTGTTCTGCTCACTTTGTCTCTGCATCCCACACAAAAGGTTACATTTCACCTCCCGCGGTCCGACCTCCAACAGCACCACTTTCTTTTTATGCATTCCTGTTCAGTTATATAACTCCCCTATATATTTTTTTTTAAAAAACAGTTTCATTTCATCACTCCTGGTTTTGTAAGCTTCTCGTTCCCCAAAGCTTTAATGCTGATCAATGTGCTGCATCAACCTATTTCTAACAGTTATTTTTGGATTTTCAACATCACTTTGTCCTCCCAGTGGCCCACTACTTTTTTTTTTTTTTTTTAACTCTCATGACAGTTGTTCACCCTGATATTTGTTAGCATGTCTTGTTTCCTACATTTTTGGGTTGGTAAGGTTGCTGGGGGGCATCTCTGGCGCCTTAAGTGCACACACACACACCTTTGTGGTTCACATGACAATAGTCATACTAGGAGACGTCACACTATTCACAAGAATGTTCCTCTATAGCCTTCATCCTCCATCTTTAACACATACACACTCAGAGGTCAAAAACAAGAACATCATTATGACTTGAAAGTTATTGTATTACTGAAGGCAGTCTTCATCATGACTCATAGTGTTATATAACAAAATCTGGTTCCTAAACGAGATACATGATTATAAAATGTACTGATAATAGTTTCCTATATTTGATGGGGAAGTTTTAAATTTAGATGTACACTTTGTTTCTCAGAAAAATATCTAAAACCTTGTAACAAAATTGAAGGTACTGTGATCTGCAGCTCTATGTGCTTTTTTTTTTAGTCTTTTTGTGATAACTACACTCAGTTGTCAGTTTATTAGGTACGCCAAACAATCTACCTTTTGCAATATAATGAGAGGTGTCCCTAAACTTTTATATGTGCACGGTGTAAACAAAAAATTAAAAACACCTCTCAGTATAATCCATTAGTTTTAGCTAGGTGTACATAATAAACTGGCATTAAATTTGGGCTGATTGCATAAATTACCGTGACAGTATTACAGCAATGATAATCCTTGAGGTTGGCTTACTGACTTCTTAGAAAGATCATCACGGCAACACATGAGCGCGCCTAAAAACAGTCACATACTGTACTTGCGAGAGGCCGGGCCTATCAATCACATAACATTTGATTACCTGCGCCTATCTCCTGCATTTGAATCCTCCCTCATGACATATTTCTACAGAAAGCCTTAGCACATAAAACGCTACTGTCTGTATTCAAATCTCTGGATAAATTTGTCGCTTTCCATTTCTTACCTGGCAAACAGAACAGTAGTGTAGGAGGAGAAAGGCGCTGACACAAGCACATACGGCCCCGGAGACGAAACGAGAACGCAGCCAGCACAAAATACCCTGCACAATCAGCACGGGGTCTCCGTGAACCAGCCCTGGCAGGGCCCTGTGCCTCTCTGTAGTCATTGGACCTTTCACAAACATTACCTCCTTTGACCAAGTGTGTTGTTAGCTCCTGGCTAAACACCGTCTAATTCCAATGACTTTAGCTTCAGTCGGTCTCTTAACCTTCCTGTAAACTTGTATAGGCTTGTGTCGACTGGTAAATAATCCTCCTATGATATAAGCTCACACTGATCCTGTCTCCGTCTATATAACCTGTTGTTATTGTCAGACAAATTCAGAATTTCTCCTGTTTCAACATCCTGCCACTCCTCCCTTCCTCTCTTTAGGCTTTCTCAATGCTTGGTATCTTCTCAGTTGTCAACTTAATTTTTTTTTTTCGTCTTTTTCTTTCTGCCAAGGCCATCTGCCTGCTTGAACTACTCTCCTTTCCTTGTTCTTCCTTCCCCTAAATCATTCACCCTCTCTCCCTGGAGCTACTAACCTTCACATACTGAGCTGTCTTCTCTTTCTGTCTGTAACCTTTGTTCTTCTCCTCTCTCTGTCTATCCCCTAATCCCTGCAGGGCCTATCCTGAGCTCCATGCTGAGCCAATCTCCTGCCAGACTCATGACCGACTGGCAGCATGGGGGTAGGGACAACAGACCTTCCCATACCCTCCTAGTGCTTTCCTTTTGTCTGCATGACAAATTCCCCAACACTATGTAACCTACAGAGGTGTGTGTTTGTCTGTTGGTCTGTGTGTATACGTGTGGCAGCAAAGCCAAACCTGTCAAACAGTTACAGTACATACATATATGTATATACACATGCACGCGCACACACACACACAATGATTGTGTTTCCAGGTAATGTCTAGAGCACTTTTCTAAAAACTAGTTTTTATCAAACCACATCCCCTTCCCCTGACTCCTTTGTGTTCAAGCCGCTCAGCTGTGTGGCGTACACTTGAACATACAACAGTCTCCAGATTAAGTTAGAAAAAATGTTTGTTTTAGTGACAGTGCTGATTATCACAGTATCACATCTTTTTGTTTGATTTGATGTATGAAATGTTGATTTGAATGTTTATCACTACTGAAACAATTAATTATCAACAATCAAGTGCTCATTTATACCAGAAATTTGCTAATGTAAATGTCGACATCAGTGTAGCTTGTTATATTGTGCGTCGTGCTTTGAATTTTAGGAACAGCTCATATGACACAACAGCTGCAGGAATCCAAAAAAAAGCAAAAACTGCATGGGGTGTATTTCTATTTCCTTATAATTTTTTCTTTTTTTTTTTTACATTTGCTGCGTGGATTGAAATGCTGCTTACGCACCAGCATGTATATGAGGCGCTGTGGGAGAGATGTGTGGGTCTTCAGTATAATGAGCACCACGGAAAACAAGTCTGCAATTGTGGCTCATGTGAATAAGCATGCATAAATAAAGAGAAATCATCATCACGTGTAGGCCACATGTTCAAAGTTGTTTGTGTTCCACCTTTACTCAGCTTACACTAATTTTCCTCATTTTCTGTTCCACTGTGTGTCTCATAGTGTTTTCAGGGGAAATTATTGAGTTTTTTGAGCATGAATGTGGGGGGTGGGAGAAACTGTGTCTCATATGGGAGAAAGGAGCAAGATGATTGTAAAAGTACTGTAGTCATTTACATCTAAAAACATTCAAACGTCAGGGACAGAGTAGATACTGACGGTGTGAAACAGAACGAGGCAAGGAGAGAGAAAAAAAAAAGAAGTACCATATATGGACGTCGCTTAGCAACCAGCTCAGCCTTCAGCCCATTTTTCCATGACACATACACATAGACACTGAACTCTGAATGCAAGTGCGGCATCGCTGTGAGAGTGTGTGTCTCTGGGTATGCATGTGTGTGCAAGTATTTGCTCACGTCACCCAGTGTACCAAATGTAACTGGTTAGTCTGGGAGTTGACAGCATGCACACAGCCTTTATTTAAAGCCAACAACAATAATAATAACACACGCCCTCATTCAGTTAGTTATTGTGCAACTGCCAGCACAGTTTTGTACTCAACTACAAGAGGACATAACACGCCGTTAAAGAAAAAAAAAAATCCACTCTTATCAGAAACCACTGGCCAGCGTCATCTTGTCTCTTACAATAACTCAAGTGCAACTCAGGTCTCAGGTTGCTCATTTCCTGGCTGTTAGCGTAATAGCCAGGAAGTTACGCTGTCCACTTAATAAGTGTTACTGTAAATCCAAAACCTATGTGGAGAAATGTGTGTTTGAACGTGACAGCCTGACCTGAGATTGACACATAGACAAAAAAAAAAGTCATTGATGCGAAAGCAGGATTATTCCCCTTTTTTTTTAATAACAGTTATGTTAAAAAAAACTGGAAATCCGCATCTGATTTAACATTACAACAACGGATTAAGAAGGAATGTATTATTATATTAATATGAAAAAGGTTCAGAAAAAAATTATAAAGTATCAACCCCAGACATTAAATTAGTAATCTGAGGCTTCGGGATGTATAAGAGAACGATGACGAAGCCAGAGTTTGTGTGAAATGATTAAAATGCTTAATAGAGCTTTAATAATTAGTTGAATAATTCATTAGTCAATTAACAATGAATTAATTACCACATATTTTGATAACTGATTCACTGTTTTGAGTCAATTTGTAAGAAAAATAATACGGAAATTAAATTCCAGCTTCTTAAACGTTAATATTTTCTGGGTTTTTTTTTTTTTTGTTTTTAAGTCCTCTATGAGAATGAACAGTGTATCTTTTGGGTTGTGGACTAGAAGCAGTGATCCAACATTTTTCAGCTGAACGAGGTAAAAATGATCAACAGATGAATCCATAATAAAAAAAAAAATTCTTAGTTGCAGCCTTGACGTTTAAACTGAGAACAGAGGATGGTTTTAGTTTGTATCATTTAAGCTAGCAATATATTAAGATGATGAGATCGTTTTTTGTTGATGAGAGAACTTAAAATGAAATCTTACCAAAAAAAAAGAAAAAAAAGGTAACAACACTAAATCAACACCGCCGACTATATTTTTAGATGTGAAGACCTGAGCATGCTTACTCTGACACACACACGTGTACACACTTGAGAATAGGATTTCCCTCTCTGTGGGTAAAAAAAAAGAAAAATTAAATACGTACCAGAAAATGGCAGACTGTTCAATGTGAAAAAATAACTGGGACTATATTATTAAAAAAAAAAAAAGAACCCTAGCTTCCAGGGGTTTTCAGGTTTTAGGGCAGGGCAACGTGCTTATTAGCATTAACAGCTCATCTTTCATCTAGTGCGCTGGGCGACGTGGCTCAAACGGGACACCTTGACATTCAGGAATGACACACTTCCAGGAACAGAGGTGGAGATACTGGAAGACAGTCTCGAGCTGTTACATCCTGTTTTTATTGTGTGTTTTTTTTAGATGTGTGTCATTCCAAGCATTTCTAGTTAAGAGTACATCAAAGCCTGCTGACTCAGTAGGGGGAACATCACAACTTCTTACATGGAAACTTTAAATTACATTTTGTGTGGAAGAGAGAGAGGAAAAAAACTATGCCTTTTGTAGTAGAGTTAACTTCTAAGATCACTTTGATAGTAGTTGTTTAGTCTACTCTACATACGTACACTAACATTACTGAAGCGGCAACTGTAAAGCAATGACAAATTATTCAAGCGTGCACCCAGACAGTGTTTAAATGGTCTCATGGCTGAGCTCAACAAAAGCAATGAGGGTTAGTAAAGGGGACAGAGGCATGGGGCGTCGGAGATAAAAGTCAGTTTCCTCTTCTTTAGTTCAAATCATTAGTCATGTTTCTTTTATCAAGGAGGTGCAAACCCAAGTGTGAGACTTCAATTGATTAAACAAAATGATTTCAAATGAGAAAAAAAAACAACTTTTCAGTCTTCAAATTTTCTTGGTCCTTTCAAATAAACATATGCACCAAAACCAAATCCGGGACTCACAATGTCCTGATTCAAGAAGTTTGTTTTTTTTTTTTTATCTCGTGCACAAAGTACTTCAGGGCTCATTGTGTTGTGATCAGTGTGATGTAGTTTACACAGCTGTTAAACAGGGATCATCCTATTGTGGAAATGAATAGTGTGGCAGTTTAAACAGCTGCTGACGTCTGCCATGCACTTAAAACCTGTGAGTTGACTAACTGCAACGTGATGAATGTGAAACTAGTGGAAGCGTATATAGCCACTGACAGTGACTACCATTATGCAATATATGTATGTGTTCACAGTGTCTGGGTGAACGCCTAAGGAAAATATGGAAATACACATGTGTGCTCATGCTTCTTTGAGCCATCTGATGAACAAAGTGGTTGTGGTGAAAGCTCTTTTGGAGATACAGGCTCAGTGACCTACCTGTGTCCTGCTTGTGGTGTTAAAGTGCTTACATGAATTTCTATGTCAACATCCTTTATGTTAACTGAATACTTCTTTTGTAGCTGTTGCATACTTTTGCATGTGGCTACAAGGTTTGACCAGGTGATGAATGGTCCTTAATCACATGCTTGTCCTACTTTACTGTCAATTTCACAACATCAACTTTGTCATTTTATAGTAGGCAAATCAGTAAAACCGGTTTATGCTTTATAGGAGTGCAGTTGGGAGTGTTTTATTTAGGCTGTTAAATCACTATTAAAAGGAACATTTTCAATCATCAGCATTCATGTGACTGTTAATAACTGAACATTTTATCAAATTGAAATTCTGAAGGAAAAACTGACACTCACCCCTGTACCATCGTCCGGGCTGCAAAGAGACCGGGCCGGAGACAGACTGGACTCGATGTCGCTCCCGGTGAAGTCGTCCTCGGACTCCTCGAAGGAGGAGGCGGAGGAGAGGCCGATGGAAGACGAGTTGGACAGCTTCCTCGGTGAGCGCATCAGAGCTGGGGACCCTCCACAGCCGCTGTCCGAGCAGGGAGACTCATCATCTGGATGAGGATCCAAACACGAGCCGGCGTTGAGCTCCGTGCCCACGCTCAGGAGGGTTGGGGAGCGGCTGGGGCTGGGGTCCCTGGTTATGATGAGTTTGGGTATGGTCCCCGGGAAACTTTGGGCTCCTGGAGGACTCTGGTGTGCCTGATCAGAGTCCACAGGGATCTCAGTTTTAACCTGATAACATTTTTTTTGGTCACTAGTCTCTTTGGGCGAACATGAAACGGTACTACGGTCAGTTTTTGTCATTTTATCAACAGCGTGATCGTGCGTATCTGACAGTCCAGTGTCCAGAGGTTTATCTGAGGGCAAAGTCCGCTGCGCGTCCGGGTCAGAGGTGAGCACCGGTGCTGAACTCTGGCTGGTCCTCGTTAATACCCCAACCTCACATTCACACACAGTCCTACCCTGGTCGTTGTTCCCCACTGACTGATCTTCCATGGCCCTCGTCGGGGGGTCCGAGGCATGGTCCTCTCGGCCGGGTGTCGGCTCCACGCAGCCCGCAGCAGCGCTGACTTCACGGCTCCGCGTTTCCAAACCTGACGCATCGGGCGACCCAGCCGTCGCCTCTCGGTTCACGACGTGTTTGGTAATATTAGCATCGGTAGTAGTAACATGTAGGCCAGACTGTGTCTCAAAACACTCCGGGGCTCCTCGGTACTCCCCCACCGCTGACACAACCTCGTCCCGCGGTAACTTTCCAACACGGTGATCGTGGCGCCTTGCTGGATCTCCAGCTCCGTTTCCGCAACCTGAACCCCCCTCGGTGTGACTAGAGTCTCGCTTTCTCCTTCCCAGACACGACAGCACCTTGTTTTTCATCGGATTCCTGTTTAATTGGTCACCACGCCGCTTTTCTCCGTTCCTAAATCTGCGGATCCGGAGCCGCTGAGCTGTCTCGCCTGCTTTCCATTTCGCTGCTCCCGGAGTGGAGGTGCTGTGCGATAGATCCGAGCGAGTTTGGCCCATCCCGCATGCCGTAGTAGTAGTAGGCTGCACACACACACACACACACACACACACAAAGAAAGAGAGAGAGAGAGCATGGATAAGAAGACACACCCTCAGTTGATTAAGAAAAAAAAATCCCAAAACAAAACAAAAAAACCCACTTGTACAGTGTAGTTACAGTAAGTCATTAGTCATAGTATCCACTAATAAGCCTGGGAATTCTTTACATTTGTTCACCCTTTTCCTGCATGTGAAGATTGCTCATATCTGTGAGAATAAACAGACCATGCGTAATGTAATGACCACAGTAACCACAGGAACAATAGACAATACACTTACCTTTAACACAATGAATCAACACTGAAACTGTAATCATTAACAGCACACACAAAGCTCCTGGATACTGTAAACAGCTCCAGTAACAGGCCAGGCATCATTAATCATAACAGTGACAATTAATATGTGATTCAACAAGTCTGACTCATACTGG
>JANJYP010039958.1:0-24824 GCA_024605115.1 Rastrelliger brachysoma | reverse complement strand
GCATCCACTCTATAAAAACCCAGGAGGATCCCTAAAATATGTCCACATGTTGTGAACCTTAATAAATCTGCCATCTGCCTCCATGGTTTGTCAGTATCTATCTGTGTGCAACCTGATTTTTAAACTGGTTCTGCTCACAAGCTTGAATGATTTGCAGAATACATTTTGAGAGCCAGTCAACAATTTTGGCCACATTAACAGTATTTAGTCAATCGAAAACTCTTCTCATCTCTTTTCAAAAAAATCTAGGACTTAAAATAAATCAAAAAGCAGATTTAATGAATAAATAAATAAGGGTGAACGGCATATTTGGTTAAACTTACCTCAGGCAGCCGGAGGTGTTCTTGAAGACGGTGGTCCACTCTGCGTCACGAGGCTTGGAGTCCTCGTTCGGCTCGTGCTCCCACCCAGAGTGAGGGATGATGACCTCGTTGGTCATGGTTTGTAGGCCGTGGTTGATGATCACCATCTTCAGGGGTTCGTAGGACGACAGGTTCCACAGAGTTCCTGCGGGTTAAGAGAGGAGGAGAGGATGAAAAAATGGAAGAGAGAGAGACAGAGAGAGGTGGAGGGAAAAGGAGATAAGGTGGGGGGTAGGAAGCAGAGAAAGGTGATAAGGAAAGAGGATTATGAGGAGAAATGGGGAGGATATAAGAGGAATAAGAAGGGGAGGGGTGATGGAAGAGGAATGGATTTGGAGAGAAACAGAAAATGGTTGGAAAAAAAGGGAATGAGAGAGGAGGAAGAGACATGGGAAATTAAAGTAAGTGACAAGAGGGTAAGAACAACAGTGAAGGTTGAGAGAAAATGAGTGGGAGGAAAACAGAGAAATAAGAGATGGACAGGGAGTGAGAGAGAAGATATATAGAAAGTGAGTGGAAGTGATTCAATATAAACGACAGCAGTATAGCGGCCAAAACACTGTGCAGACTTTAAGATTGCAATCAAAAGAGCATTTGGATTGGCAGAAAATCGCATTTGGAAGGGTGGGGGGAGAAAAAAATGTTAGAAGAAAATTGGTTGTTCATTAGCCAGCTGTGATGTTAGGACGCACTACACTGTATTATGTCACTGTAATAGTTTTATAATTCTCTTGTGATGGTTTAGCTGACTACCAGAATGTTGTAATCAATACTACAGGAGATTGTAGCAGCTATATCATTGTGGTATTTCTGTAATGTACTCATAATGTTAGTGTGAGAAGCACTGAAGAAGTGTTTTTCTTAATTATTCTAAGTTAAAAAGAAGCTGGTTTCTACTACGTTTCTGTGTGCATGCTTGACTCTGTTGACATTTTGTACATGAATGCATCATCTCAGTGCTTACATCCTCTACACTTTCTATATAACAGGGCAATGAGGCTCACTGCACGCTGCATATTCCAGTTGGTTGGCTGTCATTGATTTCGCAATGACTCCTCTGCTATTCCTCTTCTTTGGGGCTACTACCAGCACCATATCTACTCTGTGTGTGTGTGTGTGTGTGTGTGTGTGTGTGTGTGTGTGTGTGTGTGTGTGTGTGTGTGTGTGTGTGTGTGTGTGTGTGTGTGTGTGTGTGTGTGTGTGTACGTGAAATGGAAGCATGCAAACAATGATGCTTCTCATTCACAGAGCATGTGCTTGTTCACTATATTAAAGGTTGGAGCAGAATTTGGTGAAAGAGCTTTTTTTTAATGTAGGCTGCTCCCTATACAGTATAACATGAGTTAAAATTGCAGTCACTAGTTTCTCTGAGCAGGTTTAAAGCTTTTCTGCAGGCACTGAGTGTACCATCATCTATCTTCCAATGCTGAGAGCTTTTTCTCAGCCCAATTCTAATACTGAAGTTGTATTTTTATTTTTTAGTATTTTATATTAACTAATAAGGTTTCTCTGGTGAAATTATGGTAGAAGAAAATTACACTATCACTTTGACCGTAATATACTACTCTAATATGATTATTTTGTCATTTAAGAGTGTAAAATGTAAAGTATAGACTAGAAACAGAATAAAGATACACTGTGTGCATCCATCATCCTCCATTTGTGTTTCTGTTCAACTACACATCTCTCTAACAGGCAGCCTGTTCTGACTAAGCCAAGCTGGGTGTGTGCATCCTGAGGTTTCACATAAGAGAGAGGGGGCAGGCAGACACACAAAAGTGGAGAGGAGAAAAATTCTGGCAGCACAGCCAGGCAGTGAAACCCCAGGAAGAAAACTGTGCTGGAGCATCAGCATCAGATGGGTTTTCACTCAAACACATGGAAGCTCTGGAGCGAGGCAGCCTCCGGTTTGAGGAGAACAAATATGAAACACCAAAGGGAGAGAAAGAAAAACTTTTTGAGCTCTGTGTTTGACAGGGCTGAAGTTTCTGTTTTTATTAACTCATCCCTCGGGTCCCTGACTTTGTCTCTCATCACTTATCGCCCTGCTGCTTTTCCTCTTTTTTGCATTTAGGCATTTAGCTGGCATTTTTATCTGGAGCAACTTACAAGTGGTTTGTTAGTCCAAAGGAACAACAGCTGGGAGCTAGAGCATTAAGGTTAACATGTTGTTAACACACAAAGTATTCAAAGACATACACACTTTACATACATAAAAGCACTGATGCACTTGTGTGTGCACGGACACCTATGGTCTGCGATTCCCTCTTGTCCCATAATAACAGACCATTAGCAGAGCAGTGAAACTGACATGCTTGCTCGCCTTGCTCTTTAAAATGGTTTCTGTACATTTTCCAGACGGTCAATATTTCCTCTGTTAAATCATGCTCTCTGCACACAGGATGAAAAAAAAAGTCTCGGCAGACCAGCCCGGGCTAAAAATAACTCCAGTCCTTCTGTTGTGGTTACGCCTGGAGAAAACTGGCTTCCTTCACCAAGAAATTGGGAAAAAAAAAAAAAAGAAAAAAAAAACTCATTAGACTAATTTGCGTAGTGTGCTCTTGTGATATTTTTAGTTTAGAAAGCAACGCATGACCTTTGCTATTTTACTCCCACTCTGTCACACCTCTATAATAACAGCATCAGGCATCATCTATCCGGGCGGAGGCACTCTACCTCCTTGCCCTCCATGCGGTTACAGCTGATGATTGGACTGACTTCCTGTACGTCAGAGATTACCAGNGTGTGTGTGTGTGTGTGTGTGTGTGTGTGTGTGTGTGTGTGTGTGTGTGTGTGACTGGGAAGCTATTAGCTATGTAAGTTGGGATGTGGGTCTCGGTGCCACACGGGAGCAAATCAACTATTGGCAGAGGTTGTTCACTCGAATACACATAGAGTGCTACAAGATACCCCAACCGCAAGACAACTTTCTATAATTCAATATGCTTAACAGATCAGAATTATTGGGCATTACTTATAGATCCCTACAGATTAAAGCCTTATTTGGACTATCGTAACATAACAGCCTCCCTCAACTTGATTTACAGAGCTTGTAAACACAAAACACATCTTGAGAGCACAGTTTGACTGACAGGTTAATTTCAAGGTGAAATGTTGTGACTCAAGATATTCTTGAATGAGAGCTGGTTTAATTATGCGCTCCGTGTATTTATTGTAAATTTGATACGTCAGCTAATTCAAAATTGATTTTTACAAGCACTTTTACACACTTTCAATAGCTGTGTTCAAACGCTTAAGAAAACACATTGATAAACTCAAAAGATCTGATGATGCATATTGACCTTAATTTTAGCGTCTTTCTGTAAGTGTGGAAGGAGTGTGCTTTTTTTGCATTTACACTCCAACTTATGCTACTTTCAAGTGCCTCTTCTGATTTTCATTGCCAACTTGTGGAACATTCGAGTGCCTTTGATTGAAAAGAGTGGAGCACATCCTATAAATCGGTGTTAATCCACATACCTCTCAACACTGCATGGAGAGTTTGTACAGTACATTCATATTTGTGCAGACCTCTTTTTTCATCCTGCAGGTCAACTTCTTCATTCAGTTAATTTATTGTATTCTCTCACATGCTTTTTAAAGACATATTGGCAAGTGAAGTATAGGGCCTATTGTCAATCTTTATTTAAAGGTATGGTTTTTACATTTGAGAGCATGTTTTATTTATTTCCTTCAAACCCTGCCCTCACCCTCACACACCCTCTGCTTATATTTAAATTTAGATGTATTGTTGCTTCAACAGATTCCCTACTTCAGAAGTTCTCTTGCTGCTGCTGCTGCTTCTGTGCACTTGGGAAACATCTGCTCTCAGATTTCTGCTCTGCTTTCAGATTGTTTGTTCAGCGCCCCTTGTCAAAATCCCCCAACCAATAAAATACCACATGTGGTGTTTACCGGTGATATGATCTCAGCCTCCTTGCGGGCAACTGGGTTCATCTCACTACTGCCATCCACATCTTTATTAAATATGCTTCACTCACTTTCTTTACAGCTTTTGGAATAAAAGGACAATTAATATACATATCACCACCTGTACTTTTTACTGAAATAGCATGAAGGCCATATAGCTGAAAGAGAAAACTACATCATATTCATGACTGAGGAGCAGGAGTCCAGCAGAACGCTCATGTATATTTTTACTTTAATGGTGATATTACTATAGACTGAATTGGTTAAGTCATACTTGCATCAGAAGAATACATTGGTAATATAGACAGCTTTTAAGCTGCCTGGCAACCATGAGTATTGTTGCTAAGCAACAATGTTTGACACCGCCCATGTTTCTTCTTTTATCCGTAGAGTTCAGGAGTGGAACAAAATACCAACAGCAAGTAGTAACCAGCTAACATATTAAGACAGTAGGAAACAAAAGTAACTTCAATAAGCAAAGGTAAGCAGCATCTGGAGAGAAGGAAGACACTTTGATATAACTATGCAATACACAACCTCTCTGACTGAGTTGGAAACCTATAGAAGTTACTCTTGTTTTTATAATAGAAAATAATAGACTTTGGATGCTATTATTTGAGATATCAGGAGGCTCTGCTCTGTGTAATGATCCCTGCTTTCATCCAGCAGCTCAGCGATGCGCTCTCTCTGTCTGCAGTCTGTTATTATGCACATGATTACTTGTAAAAAAGCTCATTAGTAATCTGGTTACTCACACATATGGCAGAGAAATTGGCGTTCTCCAAAGAGTCAAATCTACCTGTGGAAAACCAAGTTTATCTCATCCCATATTACCATCAGAGAAATCACAGAGAGCATGTTTCTACTTCACAAGACAGTTAAGAAATCAGCTCAACTCAAGCAAAGGTAAACACACTGCAGGGTGATAAAAGTTCATGATTTCTGTCAACATTAATACTTCTTATAGTACCATGATGAATGATTACTTTAGTATTGATCGCTCCCCACATAACATGCCTGTTAACAGTCACCACTATCATATGATCTCAATTATTTTGTTCCACTTTATATTATGTATTACTTACATATTATATGTTTAGTAGTTTTCAGTAGCCCGTGGAGAGGCACTGCAATATAGATGATCTTATTTATTTTAACCTGATATTTTTGTACGGATTTGTTTTATATTATTTATTTCAATATATATTTTTATACTATTTTTTTTTCTGTTGACTTCTGTTGCTATAATCAACCCTGGTATGTGACTGTAAGCAGCAGTGAGAAGTCAATGCTCAAGAAGACTAATGAGCTGAGTGCTACTGAATCAACAACACAGTGAAATCCAAACAAGAAAAGTTAACAAAGGGGCAAGAAGAAGGCATCTATGTTAAAAACCAATAACAAAAAACAAACAACATTTTTGTTATTTTATGCTGTTTCTGTGTGCTATCACATTGTTGAATATTGCTCTTTTAAATACTTTTACGACTTGTTTTTATGAGTTTCATTTTCAGTTAAACATCTGCTACATCCCTGATGCATATGTGCCTCCGCTCTTTTTTTTTCACAGGGTCAGTTTCATCATTTTTCCCGACCGAACGCATGAGAGCATTCGCATGAGGGAGAGAGAGAGCAAGAGAGAGAGAGAGAGAGAGAGAGAGAGAGAGAGAGAGAGAGAGAGAGAGAGAGTCAGCATCAGCATCCAGGCATGAATCAAACAACAAATGTGCTCTGGTGGGCAACGCTACTATAATGACAGCTAGCAAACATTCATGCCTGCCCGCCAGGCTGACAGCTTGATTACCTCCACTGTTGTGTCATTAGCATCAGTTGTAGTTGTGACAGGCAACATTTAACATGCAGTCATCACATAAGCAGATAGTTAGAGGCACGAGCTTAAGGAGGACGAGCGGTGAATAAAGATTGAGTTGGGTTTTTTTTGCTACTTGAAGTTTCGGAAATGTTGACTAAAGATAGCTGGTGTTAGAAAGGCAACAATAAATCAAATCGTTCCAGTGGGCCAGAGGAGGACAGAAGCTACATGCTCTGATACTCCAAGTTCAACAACCACTTCTGAGGTTGTGCAGGGGAGGTAAATCCACCAAACAAACACTCCTTATTCATTTGTTAGGTATAATGTTTAACAGTCAAGGCTGATATAAAAAAAGAGGCTCTGCCTACGCCTCGCTGTGAGTTTAGCGGTGAATGATGCCTCTAATTTTCACTGTGCGTGTCGAGTGTTATTGTTTTTACATCACCATAAAACAGGTTCAACAGCCTATGTCCAACCTACTTCTGCATATAAAACGTAAAATTTACTTGCATCTGTCTTTGCCGGTACGTAAGTATAAAAGCCATTTGCAGAAAAGAAAATAAGGCTTTGTTTAAAAACTTGATGCTTAGTAAGAGAAAAGAGAATGACCTGAGCTTTTGTGATAGTACGATTTCCTTAAGTTCTCGCAGATCTTACGATGATGCTCACCGTCACCTACAAGTTCTCAATCTGTCACGCCGCTGTGGTCAGTGGAAGCAGTCAAGTCCATGCTGAATCACGGATGCCAGGAGGGAGAAAAAGGCATGTCTTTCCCGTGGCTGTGATCCATCAAGTTGGACAGGCATACAGTCCGTTGGCAGAATGTTATTTAAGATGACAGAGTGGCGTGGAAGTGACATTCTCCATCCACCATCCTGCCACTGTTTCAGACCAGTGAAGCTATATCAGGTTTAGTCCATTAGTCCCCCCCCCACAACCATCATTTTGTCAGAAGCGGGTGCGTTGTTGGGACAGTGGTGGAGTAGGTAGGTGGTGGGGGGAGTTGACGCTGATATTGTGCAATTGTGATGTCAGAAGGTGCAACATGTCACTGTAAGGCTATAATCCTTACATTCTCATGAAAACAAATCTATTATTAATACTATTAATGAATCACACCTCTTTTTGCAACAGCCATTCAGTGTATTCATATTGATGCGTTATTTATCTATGTATATAGTGGATTTAATGTTTCATTCTCCGGCTGCACCAGCTCTCTTTTTCTCACAAAAGGAGCTGGTAAATGTCTGTTTACTGCATTAAACTGGTCTTGCTGCTACCATGGTAACCACAGATGTTGCCAAATCAACCAGGACTGATTTCTAAACTAGATTTTTGTTTTACCCTATCTATCCAAGTTAAGTTTATTGACCTTTTGAATTTGAATATCTTCTTTTAAAAAAAAAAAGCATGCTCCCTTAGAATCTTTGATCCAAAAAAAAAAAAGTACATGGCATACAGTTGCAAAATGAGTATGAGTGAGTGTGGGTTGCAGAGCTGCTTCAGTTTTAATAAGCAGTCGGTTTGCATCTATTTATAAGCAACATTTTGCAAGTAAACCAGAGTTTATTAAAGTGGTGCAGGTGGAAATATGTACAACTTCATGTAATTTGTTCATGAGGTTAAAAAGAGGTCGTGCTGATCTTCCTCCCATAACAGAACCGCAATGACTTTTTTTTTTTAGACAGGAGAGACCATCAAAGAAAAGTTAAGCAGAACTATATTCAACTTTATTCATTTCAATATAGGCTGGAGGTTGTCTGCACTGTAGACTGTGTCAGGTAAGAATAGTTGAACCAGAATAGACTTAAAATTAACATTTAGTAGGGGGAAAAAAATTAGGTTAGGAAGTGAGTGTCTGGTACTTGTAATAGCTGAACCCCAGATGGTCCAGAAATGACAGAGACAGTCTGGGATGTAGAGGAAGAGGAGGATCATAACCTGGATAATACTAGAATAGTAATACAGGGAGCTTTTTATGTACTGTGTCATATAATATCTCAAATCCAAATCCTTCATCCATCTCTAGATTAGCTTCGGTGACTTTAATGCATGCTCATGCTGGATTTTAATATCCAGGATGCTAATTGTAAGTGGAAAAAGGGTTCACAGGTTCAAACACTAAATTATGATCTTAACTTTTCTCCTAAGTGTGCCATCTAATAAAGCAAAGATTCCCCAGCAGGGCCATGACAGAAAGTTTACCGTGACCTCCCATAACTCAAAAGAAGTCAAACTGCTTTCAAGATCTAAAAAAAAAAAAAAAATGTTATTCCTTTTTGGTTTATTAATGTTGTTTATAAGCTGAGGAAAGTTCTAAAGGGGGTAAACAGTCGGGTTGAATTGAGTGTGAAGCAAGCCTTCTAAAAGTAGCTGTGTGTAATGCAATGGATGCGCAAAGCAAGTTGTAAAATCTGCTGTGATGTATTCTTGTAAACAGAACCTAATCAAGCTGTTAAAAATATATATCTCCAAAGATGTCGGTAGGGGGTGTGGGGAGAAAAAAAAATAAGCATACGTACGCTTGTGCTTGAATTTCCATAAATAGGACAGAGCGTAAGGGGAAGGTTGATCTGGTTGAGGAACTGATATGTATGCAGCAATAATCTTTTGCTACGTTTGTATTTGCCGGCAATCTTGTGATTTGTCTTTGTTTCCTCCTTCTTCAATCCAATCCAGCCGCGGGGCGAGTTGAAAAAAGTACATTATTACCTGCCTCTTCCATCATTTATTGCCACCAACAGACAGATTTGACTCGTCGGATTTTTTTTTTTTTCTTGTGAGAGACAGACGCAACACAGCAATGCTTAGATCAAAACAGTCTCTGTGTATTTGTCAGACAAAAAGGAGATGAGTTGTGAGCTGCCTTTTTACTGAGTATTACCTCATGAGTCTCTATTTACTCCTTTCCATCCTTTTTTTTTTTCTTTTACATCGTCTTCTGTCTGATAGCTGCATGTGAGGGCTGATGAGACAGAGGCAGGGACAAGGATAGGGACTGGAGATGAGGACTGGGGCTAATTAAATTTTCCAGGCACCACTGGCAGGCATGTTGCTCTTCTAGCAGGGCTATTAACTTAGTTCTGCCCATTGCTGTTCTCCCCCACCTCTCCTCTTTCTCCTGCCTGCCCCTTTATGCTGTCCATCATGCCAATAGCAGTAAATAAAGAAGGGGGAGACAGTTAAAAAAAAAAAATAGATGTGTGCTTGTGTGTGTGTGCGTGTGTGTATTTGTGTGTAGCTGAGGTCGATCACCAGAGAGCAGTTAATGAAATGAGGTGGGAAGGGGTAGGATGTTGGAAGGGGGCCTCAGGTATGACGCCCTTAGTGGAAATGACTTGACTATACTCTCCATCATTATCAAGGGCAATACGCTGTATGAGTCACAACTTCGAGTATGTATATGTGCGTCCTATTCAGCACACCAAGAAATAATGCCGCAAATGCTTAGGCCGATTGTTCTGTTGAGCCGTCTCAAACATGATGGCCCGAGATGCTTTTTGTTTGATTGCATATTTGCTGAGCATTCATTGACGAGAGCTACACTAGTTTCCTCTGAGGAGGCTTTCATTGGGAGTCATTTTTAATGCATTGTTAAAACAAACTGCATGGAAATATTAATTCAATTTGATTTGTATTCTCCGGCTCACAAATTCAATTTATAGTAATCACTGTCTTTCATTATCCTTCAGTGTTCCCTACAATGTCCTGCAAATGGATGAAGGGTAATTTATAAGCAGGAATGATTTTTTTTTTTTCGCAGCAGCATATTTTTGCAGATTTACAGCAGCAGCAGCAGCTTTTGTAGAGACATCCAGTAAAGTCAAAGTGTTTTCTTTTAGAGAAAGTTCTAGATCAAAGAGAAACTACTTTTATTTCTTTTCCATTTTGGTTTTTGAAATGTAAAATGTACTTTCACTTGTGCCTTGAGATGCGCTGGTAGACTTTAATAGTGTCCACAGCCTGTCAAATATCTCAAAGCAGAACAAGTACAAGTGTTAATAAACGTGACTGTTGATTGCATTATATTTAAATGAGCCAGTTGCAGGCTTTTATATTGTACATGCTGACTCACTGGAATGGATCACTGGGAAAATTAATTACATCGAAATTTTAATGACACCTGTGCTTTTCCTATTATGAGTCAAACTCTCTGAAGTGAAGGGTTTAAAGGTCTAACATCTGCAGAATTGTGGAGTGGCATGTTAGTTAAAATGTAAAAATTGATTTTTTTTTTTTTTTTACTTTTGCTGTAAAAATGTACTTTTATATTATTAATAAAAGCTTTTGAATAATAGATTTTCAATGACACGTGATCAAACCATGATTTATTATTTTGTTAACCAGCTCTCAGCTACAGTACTGGTAACAGTATAACACAATGTCTTGTTTATATGTTCTTTTTAAGGCTGCATGGATCATTTGTTTCCATATTAACAAGTGATCAAAATTACTGTAGTGTAATTTGAAATGAGTTTTGATGACAAAACCCACATATAAATCACTGTAATTCTACATTTCTCTTCACCTCTACAGTGTTTTAGCATCTTTCAGCTGATTGTTTTGATTTTCTATCCAACTACTGTATTGTTATGGTTCCCTCTAACCACTCCCATCAGTGTTTACAGCCACAGCAGGCAGCTGTTTTCAATGAAAAAGCTGTGATAAACCGCAGCAAAGTTAGCGACTAGCTGATGAACATGGGGGAGCATTCTAAAAAGAAAATCTGGGGTTTCCCTCATGAGTTGGCGGAGACCGAAACAGAGCAAAGAAGTGTGTGACTATTATGGTTACATTTGCCAGATCTCCAGAAACAGGACTTTAAATTAATTTTAATGTTCTGTCTGGTGAATGTATAAAAAAAACTTCAACAGGTCATAATGTATATAGCGCTGCTGAGTTTGCAACTTGTAAATGAATGCAGGTTTAAAAGAATTTTCATTAAGTTGATAATTAAAGTAATTTAAAGTAGCTGAATGTCAGCGAGTTATTACTGAAGCCCCAGATGTTAAAACTGAGAAATGTTTGAGGTGCCTTAGATATTACATTACACACAAAAATCCCAGACAACCTTGGCACAGACCTACAAATGAGTCTAGACATCATTGCTCTTTTAGCTTAAAGGCCTGCCAACTCCCCTTACTGTACTGTATGTCTTTTTCATCCAAATGACAAAGGAGTGCACCAAGCACCTGCCTCACTGTCAGTCCACACAACTCAAACAGCTCCTGCAGGAAAAACAGCAGACAAATCTGCTTAATAATCGACATTTCCAGAGTGGGACTTGCTGGAGGGCACAAACAGCCCAGAGCCTACAGGGAGGGAAAAGTGAATTACTCTGGACGGTACAAAGCTCTAAAAATATAAACGACTGGTCTGTCTGTCTTGTGTGTTGGAAAATGAAACCACTTCCACGTCACCCGTTTCCCCCTGCAGAAAACAGAGCTCTGTGTGGTTTTACAGGGATAGCACACACTCCAACAGCAAACTCTTAAAACACATGGACTTAGAAAATGGGTCTATATTTAAAACCCCCCAATTATATTTAATTGTAGAAAAACATGGCCAGTTCTAGCCACATGGGCTGAGGCTGTAAGCTGAGCTTGCATTGTAACCGGCCTGTTTTCACTGGGGCCAGTACTGGCAATGGAAAACTAAAGCTAAAGAGAGAGAGAGACAGAGAGACAGAGAGAGAGAGAGAGAGAGAGAGAGAGAGAGAGTTTGGGAGAAAAAATGTCCAGAAAGAGAAAATCAGCAGTGTAGATAATGAATGAAGGAGAGAAAAGAATTAGATTGAGCGAGGGAGGGCAGATAATGACTGAGAGAAAAAGAGGAGAAAAAAAAAAGCCTCCCTCGATTCTGTCCTCCTTGTCTTGTGGTGCAGGGTTATTTTTAGCTACGATGGGGAGCAACACGGTGCTGTAAAGGCAATCATTTCTGCTGCGGCACAGTCATCGCTCACCACGACATCTCTGTCACAGCAAAGGAAAGCACATTCACGCACACACACACTTATGCATGTGTGTGCACTACAGTTCAACAAGCATGTATTTTTAAGGACAAGTGTCCCTGCCAATACCTTTGAATTGCAGCTCTCAATAGTAATTGTCTTGTATTGATACATACTATTTAGAGCCACAGACACACCTTCACAAAATGATCCAGCTGGAGACTGCTGACAGCTTTCCATACCCAAACTTTGAAAACAATCCTCCTTCCCTTACCTGTGAATGACCTAAAAAGTATCCCCTTTACATCTGAGGGTGGTGCGTATACTGTATTTCACACTTCACAAAAGGTCAAGTATCTCATTTTAAAGTGGTTCTCATTTTACACAAGAAAACAAAAGCCCAATCTCAGATAACAGAGACTACATACCAGCCGCAGTGTGTCAGGTCAAACCATTCATGTTAGGGATTAGCTGAGCACTTAGAAAGACACACACACACGACAGTATATACCCCAGTTGACATTTACAGATCAAGGAGAAGAAACCCTATCATGGCGTCTGAATCAATACTGTCTTTTGCAGCTCCTCTTAAACGAATTAAAAGATATTTCATTACAGCATAAAGCAAATAGATTATTTTCTAAAATCAATGTTTACATGCCATCTGCTTTTCTATATAGATGCTGTCTACTGTCGATTTAACTCACAGAAGTGTGCAATAAGGCTTAAGAGATCAAATATCACTGTTCCATACTGTGACTGTAACCCTTGTTACCTTTTACTGTAATAATATGTCTCTGTAACCAACTAATGAACTCATTAATGTCTGTTACGCTTCAAGCATGTGGTAAACAGAGACATCTACGATATAATTTAGTGTCTTACTAGAATTGAAAGTGACTAATTACAGCTTTGAATGCTTTAGCTCCCTTCAATATACTGTAGCGTATAAGGCACCAAAGATGAGATAGCATTTCAACTTTAATATAATCAATATTGTAAAGCAGTGACACAAATAAAAGACAATCTGCTTGTTAATGTATGATTCATCACTTTATATTACTATGCTGAGTGTACCAACTTCATGTACTGAATTTCTGCCTGGAATATATAAGTGATAGGAAGTGTGGAACCACTGATTGGAAAGGACTGGCATATACTTAGGTAGTATCAGGCTGAAAGACTTCAAAGCAGCACTTTGATACTTACTCTACATCATAGAGAGATGAAAGTAATTAGGCAGAAACTCCTACAGTTAGCGTAGAACACAGCCAATAAGCTTAGCTCCAACTATGCAGGTGTTTTTTGGATAATATGAGAAACTTTTACGTATGCAGAGATGATTGTATGTAATATCTGACTCAGTTTCAATGGATTTTGTTCATCTTGGATCCAAAAAATGTTATATTATAACATGGGAGTAAAGCGGTTTAACACAAAACCTTAAAACAAACACGTGATTGCTGTCTTTTACAAGACGGATCCCACATGAATTAAATAGTTTCTTACTCCTTATTGTAATTAGTTGTAATGATTAAATATACAATAATGGTTATGTCAGTGTCTCATTTGACATTTTGGTAGATTATTCTGCTCCAACCATATCACATTATCTTGTGCAGGGATCCTAATTAATATTTTTTTATCATCTAATCATCTGCCCATCATCTTCTTGAAAAATCATTCAGAAAATGGTGAAAAGAATAACAATTTCCTGAAGCCTAAGCCAATATGTTCAGAGTACAATCATAAGATATAAACCATTAATGAATGCACAAATCATTTCAGCTCTTATATTGTGTTTCTACTGTTGTGTTTAACCTGATAATGCTGATTCTTACCAGTGATGAGCTCTCGAACCTCCATGTCGTTGGTCTTCCTCAGCAGGCGGATGAGGGCTGGGATGCCATCACAGTTCTTGATGGCCACCTTGTTGTCATTGTCCTTGCCGTAAGAGATGTTGCGCAGGGCTCCACAAGCTTTGCGGTGGACTTCGGATTTGGGGTGGTCCAAGAGCCCCACCAGAACAGGAATCCCCTTCAGCTGACGCACATCCTTCTTGATTTTGTCGTTTTCGTAGCACAGGTGCTGCAGGTAGGCGGCGGCGTTGGACTTGACCGGGTCAATCGGGTGGCCCAACATGGCGATGACCTCAGGGAGATCCGGGTCACGCCAGCGCGGGTCCTTGCGGATGCTGTCGATGGAAGGCGAACGCCGGCCTCCCATGCGGTCCAGGCTGGCCATGCTGCCTCTCTCCGGCTGTGCCAGGGGCGCCGAGTACATGCCATGGATGTAAGGGTGGCGCTCATCGATCAGCTCCGCCTCGATGGGGTCATCTGGGTACGCTCTGGAAGACACGTTGGGGAGAGGATGGTGAGGACGAGTGAAAGATGGACGAGGTAAATGGAGGGTGACTCAAGCAGATTTGTCTGAGAGAGAAATTAGGCAGCTGGGGGAAAGACTCTGAGAGGAGCCAACTGAGATGGGAGCCACTGACTAATGAGGGGAAAAGGGAAAGCGAAGGACAGGGTGAGAGAGAGGTGAAAAGATGCAGGCGATGAGGGGTAGATAGGAAGGAGTATATAGGACAGATAGAAGTGGGGAGACATACTGTAGTGATCTGTGGTTTTGGATGTGTTATTAACTGTCAGGAGGTGGTAATTCCCTACAAAGACAAGTCATACAGTAAGCAAGAATCTCCTTATTAGTCCACCCTCTCTGGTGGTAGCCACAAACATGTCATACTTCAACAAAGTCTTAGTGACTGAGGGACAGAAAAGGATTGCACAAAGAGAAGCAGGGATTTCACAGAGGGATAGACAAAGGCAGCGGCAAAAGACAAAGCTTTGAAGGAAAATCTTGTGAAGTTTGCTTTTTTTTTCCCAGTGAGCCAGCATACACAGTAGAAAATAGATTTGATGTTTCTCCTTTGGGAACAAAAGAAAAAAAGCCCCCCACCCCCCCACGGAGAACTATGAGCCCTACGACACCCCTGGGGCTCTGTTCGCTCACAGTGCAGAAGACTGGCGTGAAAAAATGACCATCTTTTATTAATGACCGTCTCTCTGGGAGTTCTCTGCCAGCGTCGGTCTCATTAGAATTACTACTTCTTTTTTTTTAAGGGGGCTGGTCACTTATATGGTATTGGGCTCTACTCACTTTTCTGTGACGAAAGCAGTGTCTTCTGTGGGAGGGAGAAGATGAATTGGTTTTGTAGGGTTTTTTTTTTTGTTTGTTTGTTTTTGTTTTTTTTTTTGGGAGGGGGGGGGGGTCCTTGTCTTTTTCCCAAGCCTATCAAGTTTATGATCTGCACATGGCTCTCTAGGGCAGTGGTTCCCAACCTATTTGGCTTGAGGTCCTTTAAGATAAATCAAAGTTAAAGGAAACATGATTTATTTTATATGTCATTCAGGCACATTCTTGAGGCTTGAAGATATCAAATACTACAATTCACAGTAAATAAAGCAAGATTTTAAGGGGAAACCCCAAACATTTTATATGTAAACAACATGTTATTTTTCTCCTATACTGTCCAATCATCTCATCATCATCATCATCATTACCAACCCCTTACATCAATTCAGGAACCCCACCCAACTGATAAAGGGAGAGCAATTCCAAAGGTACCCACATCAATTCCCTATAAATGGATAAAAGTATAGGTGCTCAATTCCAATGACAGATCATTTGTTACTGAAGTGCATGCTACTTATTTAACCTAAGGCTCTTTAATCACGGAAACAATGTTTCATTTTTAAGACCGACTCCACGGGCGGAATCAGGAGGGAGTCAAATTTTACGCTGACAAAAAATAAAATAAAATTCATTCACAAGCAACTTCTCTAACTTGCAATTCTTCTCCTGCAGAGTTGCCTTAAATGGTGGATGAAATGTGTGGTAAGGGAAGTTATGACATGGGGAGAGGAATGTAATTAGGGTTGTGTACATATGCACAGCATTTATCATCCCCCCTGCCCACCCCACAGCCTGAGACTTGTTTATCCTCGTTACATAATCCAGTTAGTCTCTCCTTTCACTATCTTTGATCTATGGTGGTTGGTGGCGCAACAAAATGGTGGCCAACGCTGGTGGTTGGTACCAAATTCCAGAACGAGCTGTAATTTTAATGAGTTTTATGTTAATTATGTGTTGTTGTTGTTGTTGTTGTTGTTGTTTTGTTTTGTTTTTTTTACAGTTCTTCCCAGGCATGCTGGGGGAAGGGAAGACTCAGTGTGCCATCTTTGCCTTAGCTTTGGTGTATTCCTCTCTTGATGTTGTTTTTTTTTCTTTTTACACAAACCTGGCAGTAACATATCGGCTTTTATGGCACTACTTTGTGCATTTTTACTACCTGGGAAATCAATACAAAATGAAGTGGGAGAAAAACTCCTGCCCAAGCAATGTAACGAGATACTAAATCCCCTATTCAGAATGATGGAAAGAGGATTAATAGAGATGGAGTGAGACATTGCCGCAGTCGAGCACGGCCCTGCGTCCAAATCTTGCAACGTAAACCAAGTTCAAAGAGCCGGAATGTTGAATGGTTGAGGGTGAACTTTTTGCGGGACACGCTTTCGGTATCCACTTGTCAAAAACAGCTGCGACCTCGTCTCATATCTTTTCAAACAGGTGTTCTTCAAAAACAAAATGGCTGAACTTAAACTCAAAGAGGATCTGGTGTGTCATTACTGTTCAGTCTCTCCTTCTTTTCCAGCTTGTGGAACATGTTAAGAGAACCACAAACCCTCTATAGGCAGCATGTAACCACAGTGTGGAAGGAGGGGTCGATCAAGAGCCTGATTACAAGCATGTCATTTGAAGGAGGACTGCTGCTCAGAAGTTTGGATGAAAACACAAAGCGAGAACGAGAGGCCCGCATGGAAAAAAAATAATGGGGTAAACTGCAAGCGTACAAACATGTGCGCACGTGCTTACGGTTGCTAAACGCTACCTTACATTCACACCAATCTAAACACACTCCTATACTCAGAGGTCATCATCCAGTTTATGATTGCTGTGGGATATTGGACATGACAAGGCAACGGGAAGCAGGAGTAACCCCCCCGCCCCTACTAAAGACAGCCAGCTACATAATCTCAGCATCATCACCGTCTCACAGACCTGAATACATAACCGCAAATCTCTTTCACTTCGCCAGTATCTCTCTCTTTTCTTTTTTTTTTTTTCTCTGTGACTTTCTCCCTCATTATCTGTCATGCTGTGTTTCTCGCGCACTTTTCCCACACGCGGATAAGATGTACAGTTGTGCAGATTGCGGCTCATTTAGATCTGGGCCGATGTGCGACGGATGGGGCTTTTTTGGTAAAGCAGGCGTCGCGAGGCTGAGTGATGGGAATGTCAGGATTTGCATTTAAATTGGCGCCATTGTGTGTACAGGGAGGGGTGGTATTCATAGGATGTGAAAGGGCTCTCTCTCTCTTTCTCTCCGCCGCCAGACGCAACGCTCCGAGCCGTGATTACAGCAGATCACTCTCCTCATGTTAATCGAGCTGCTAAATGTCCAGGCTATTTGTGTGTGTGTGTGTGTGTGTGTGTGTGTGTGTGTGTGTGTGTGTGTGTGTGTGTGTGTGTGTGTGTATCTGTGTGTTTTTTGTTTTTTCTCGGGGTGTGTGTGGGTGCGCTCGTTTGTTCGAAGAGACAAAAGGAAGAGAGGAGAGAAGATAAACAGATAACAGTAGATACGAGATGTATGCATGTCGGGAAAACTTCAGCGCTCATTTATTCTTCTGGACTTTGTCGTGTCCTCCTCGCTATTCTTTTCCTTTCCCTTCATCTCCCGTCAATTACTTTCATCGTCTTTCAATCACCGCTTTGCCTGACCCCCTCTCGTCTTCCGCAGGCCTATAAAAGGAGATGCGCTGAAAAGGATTAAGAGGCTCGGAAGTAGATGTTTGCTTCTCGTACATACGCGTAACATCTCTGGCTGTGTTAATGAGCTTTTTTGCTGACTGTCCACAGCCCCGGCGTGATTGCTCTTTTTGAATTATGGGCAATTGCTGTTCACGTGACTGAGAAGAAAGAAAGAAAGAAAAAAAACCCCAACAAAGTCAGAGTGTTTGTGTCCTACCACTTTATTTCTCTCTTTCTGGATGTTTGGCATTATACAGCTCACGCCCCCGCCACCGCCGCTCGATTTCTTTCGTTTAAAGGCGAGTGACAATGCTCAGAAGTTTCTTCTTTAATTTAGAGGATGCTTCTGAGAAACCTCAAACATGACAGAGAAGAGGAGTATAATATTAAACAACAGTACATGGCTGTTAGTGAAAACCTCTTGACAGCATGGGGGAGGAGCGGAGGAGGAGAAGGAGGAGGAGGGCTGGCTAGTGACAGATCACTTCCACTGGTCATTCCCTACAGACATTGGATTAAATGAGACCCCCCTCTCTCTCAATTAAGGGATGAGTGTGCGAGTGTGTATGTGTGTGTATCTGTTTATCTATATGCGTGTGCGCATGTGTGTGTGTGTGCGGTAACCCTCGGATGCAGGTGGGCAGGTGCAACTGAACGGGTCGCCCAAGGAGAGATGAGCCATTAGAGATTGGCTTAAAGACGCCCCTGTAGTCTGGCGCAGTTCAAAAGCAGCGATTAATCACGCTGCCATGAGGACACGCGCGCACACAGACACACACACACATACTGTCACTGAAACACACACAAACAATAGGGGAAAAGGGAAAAAGATGTATTCACGTTCAAACAACAGAGAGGCAGGAGAGATAGATACATACATTATCTCCAAAACCTTTAAATCGTTACATCTCTGCTGCCTTTAAGCAAGGCACTTTTAGACTGTACAAGATAAATAATGACAGTTTTAAGTGCTTCAACTCTATCACATTCTGCCATCTTTATCAACCTTTTCTACATGCAAATCCAGTTAGGCCTGAATCAGTCCTCCTCCAGCCTCCGCATGCCTATTACGGTACACTGGAACAATGTTACCGCTGAAATCCAGGACAGCGAGACACGCTCACACATTCAAGGAACGCTGGCGAGAAATCGTACATCAGCATTCCCGTCCACACGCTAACACGCGCCGGACTCCGCGGTGACAAAAATGAGTGCTCGGCGCCAATGCGGGGAGTCGTTTTAGCGCTAAACATCTTTTTTTTTTTTTTTTGGCAAGCCATAATTGAGGGCTTGCAATGCGATGATAAGCTGTAATTAAAGTGCTTTAATTCCCAGATTCCTTACAGCACTTTGGAGTCGCTGGTCCCCTTCTTGGAAGAATACTAATCGTGGCATCGAGTGCACAGGAGAGCCAGGGCACTCTGGGAGGGCTGATTCTCACTGTTCTTGGGAGACTTTTTTTTTTTTTTTTTTTAAATAGGAGAAAGAGAAAGAGACGTGTAGAGTATACTGATATTTTCAGTAATGGGATGTTAGTGTGAGTGCAGCAGGAATGCAGGAATGAAGAAGAAGAAGAAAAAAAGAGGAAATGTTTGGGATCTGTTTTATCCTGCAATTAGCCAGGCAGCAGTCAGTCGAATGCCTTCAAATATAAGTGTGTGTGTGTGTGTGTGTGCGGGTGCGGGTGTATTTACATATTTGGGGCATTCAGATGTGTGGCTGTCGGTGTGTGCGCACATGTGTGTCTGAAGGGGTGTATGTGGCTTTTAGGGCTGTGTTGTGACACATGTAAGGCAGGCTACAAATTGCTTGTCACAGCAAGCGCTTCTCACAAGGCGGATGGAGGGGAGTGACTCATTTTCTGAAGATGTGGATTTTTATTGAGCGTGCGTGCATGCGTATGTATTTGTGTGTGTGTACGCAAGATACTGTGCATGCAAGTGTCAGCGCAAAGTCCAAAAGTGTGTGAAGACAGAGAAGTCTGATTAAGCATCTTCACTTGTGTTGCCTCATACACATGAATGCAGGGGCTTTTAAATCCAGCTAGTTGCATTATGTATGAGTGTGTGTACATAAGCTTAATAAGGAAGGGTGTAAAAGGTAGAGCTCGTGTGCTGTCGAGGAGCTGACATACCTGGATTCAGCGTCACCTTTTAACACCACTCGTTTTTTTGTTTTTTTTCCATCTCAGCTCTATTGCCTCAGCTTTGGCTTCGGGCCCAAAACATTTTACCCTCAGACTGGACGAAAAATACAGAGAACTTGAAAATATCCATCTGCTACAGATCACTGCTCAAAAAGAAGTCTTTAGAAAACACTTCCCAACCAAGTCAGTTTCAAAAACCCCTGCTCCAATTTACTTCAGGGTGGAGAGTTTTTTTTTTTTTGTTTTTTTTTTTGCAGGCTCCCCTTTGGGCGGCAATGAAATGATTGGAAGCTATTAGGAGACACGAGTCCATTTTGGGATCTTATTGTTGGAGCCTAACTGGGATTTTTTTTCCCTTTGCGGTGAAGCCAGAGGGTTATATTCTTCTCTACAAAGGTTGCTCAAAGGTTCTGAGAGATAAATGACAAAAGCTTCCCGTCCTCTAATACTCTCCCTCCATCCTCACTCCTTCCTCATCACGTCTCCAATTATTCCCGCCTCTTTACCTCTGACACAAACACATGTTCGTTCTCCATTTGCAGGGGAAATGGCAATCAAAGCATTGGGTTTTCCTCGCTCCCTTTTTTCTCAAGCAAGTTGCCCGCGAAGAGGAGACATCTGTTTACTTGCACACGGTGTAATGTAGTCTTTTTTATGGTGAGGAACAAGACAAGTATTTCTTATTCTCTCTCATCTTAACAGGCCTGATCTCCTCTGGTGTCAAGGCAAAGTCTGTGCTCATGCATATGAACGAGAACTCGCTGTCCAACGTAAGAGGAAAAACATGTATACTGTATGAACTTGTGCACCTTTGCAAAACTATTATCTCCTGTATGCTCCAGCAGGCTGAATGCATCAGACTAAACAATCTGTCAGGTTTTGAAGTATCAACTTTGTATAATGATGTATAAAAACAACAATTATGCATGTGTGATATCTTTGCTTAGGGGTTGAATAACAGACCATGTGTTTGTGTTGTAAGACTCTATCTTTTACAGTTTTTTGCATTTATCCTCACCTGACTCGGGGTCCATCACGAAGTGGTTCCCGATGGGTGCGACCCCGGTTAGCCCCCTGTAGGGTGCGTCGGTTGGCAGTGGAGTAGTCTGGCTCTAGCTCGTAGGGCTCCTCCTCTTCAGGGCCCAAGCTGCGACGGTCATCCTCCAGGCCGTATGGCTCAGGCTGGAAGCGCTCTGGCTGGGAACGGTTCAGATCCACAGTGCTGCTGCCCATAGGCACCTGGGGCTGGGCCACATGGCCATAGTCATCTTTGCGGATTGGCAGTGTGTAGCTGTTCTCCGGTCGGTAGGTGTTGGGCAGGTAGGGGTAGCGCGGCGGTCGGAAGTTGACACCACGTGACAGGCTGCCGTAGTTGTCCGTCAGATCGGCATAGCCATCGTGAAGACCATAGTGGCGGACGTACTGGCTCTCGGGTGTCTCGCCGTAGGAATCATTGTAGGAGTTATTATAGGAGCGTGTCAGGGTGGAGGTGGCTTGGGGCGTGATGAAGCGGTCACCTCCGTTCTTCAAATAGCGCCTGTCGATGGAATCGGTGTAGTTTCCCAGTGGGGATGAGCCCTCGGGCAGGGCCAAGCCATCGGGGCCGAGGGGCACCTGTCGCACTGTCCGTGTGGTCACCGTCTTCACCATCTTAGTGACCTGCAGAGGAGACAGACATACCTGTCAGACAGTGTGGTGAGACTGAATGCTCGACATGATGTGTCATCTTCAACCTTCACACACACATACACACAACACTATGCTGCCCACTAACATCTGCCTCTTTTAGCTGCCTAAATAAAGGCACTGCACTGCAACACTTTGTAGTAAAAGAGGCTGATAGGGTGAAGAGATGTTAACTTTGTGTCCAGATTAAAACATGCATTATCCATATGTGTTACTTTAGTCTTATTATCCTTTGGTGTAAGTTTGAATCATTCCTGGAGAGAATTGAGCAATTACACGGTTAATTTACTGTATGACATGTTTTCATCTCAAAGTGTTTTTGATGCTGAAGCAGGTTGAGAGATGACTTTCTCATCATACATCCAAAATTAAAATTCAACCTTACTATACATATATTCAGGCTATAGTTAGAGCGAAATCTCAGCTGCATTGGAGTTGGATACTATTTGATCAATATTTAATTCTAAAGCCAGTAATTGATAGATGGGTGTTACCTTGAAGTATAAAATGGAAAATGGCAGTGCACGTGCTATGATAATCTATTTAAACCCACAAAGTTGCATATACATAGTAGTGAGTCTCCAGGATTTCTTTGTAACAGAGTCATCTTGAAGTGCTACAGCTCCACTGGAGCCTAAATCCTTTATGTCCCCGGAGAGCAGGGCAGCACCACACTCTGTAGCTCCAGAGTTAGAGGACTGTGACAGCCAGACCTGCATGTATCTATCTCTCACGTTTGCTTCATCCCATAGCTAAATAAACTCAACTTCCTCTGCTGTCTCAGACACTGTCTGACTGGAGAATAACAGACAGCAGCTCCCAAACCCCTCTTCGCTCCCTGTGCTCGCTGCCCATACAAAACCAATTTACTGCCCAGTGAATTCTGCTGTGGCCGATAATTGGCTATTTTGTCCGCGACTATAAATTCATCTTCAAAATTAATGAGGTTGATGAAAATTAATTGTCATCTGCAGGGGTGCAGGTCTGATGCAACTCATGTTGTGCCTGACAAGGTGTTGCAGAGAGGTTAATTCCCTCTTGACAAACTCAAGACTGACAGCCTGAATTTCTTGGGAGACGCTTGGTTCATTCCCACATCTGATGAGTTTCATTTTCAACACCGGGCCTCTTAATTGTAATATGTTTTCTTTATTTTGCCGTCATTTTGATTTTAATCAGGAGTAAGCACAGGCATGTAACAATATTAAGAAAACCACAATGAAGCATTAACCCTCGCTGCAGAAGAGGGAGCCAAGAGCAAAAGCGCAAACCACATATTGGTTGTTCAACACAGCATCCTCATTATCTTGGATGAAACAAATAGGAATCTTCACTGGCCTTGTTTCTTGATTACACCCTGACTGTGAGCTTCATAAGAAAAACCTATTTCAGGAAAAACCAAGGTTGATTTCCATGTTGAGAGTAATTACTGAGTAATTTGCGTAGTGTTTCTGTTGCCATTCCGCAGCACGCAGTTAAAAATAAAGACCTAATTTGCTTGATTCACATCAGCTAAAACATATGTGTGACCTTGAAATAATAAGCCCACTTCCATCCTCTTGATTCAAAGTGCTAGGCTTTGGCATAATGTACACTTTCTGGCTTTGCTGGTGCTCAAATCATCAGCCTTAATGCTAACTTTTGCCCTCAAGGGCTCCACATAGACCAAGGTTGAATCTCATACACTGCATGTAGCAATTAGCTTGGCACAATAAATACAAAATGTTTTTTTATTCTATATTTTATTCTAGATTCACATGAGAATCCTAACGTGTATGATTTTATTCACAGCTGATAATTTTCCACCACATTTTATTCATCATTGTTTTTTACTCTATTCTATTCTAACTGTCAGAGCTGAGATGGGAGCATGGCGAATCCTACAGCTTCCCAGCCTTGACATGCCCAGCTGCCTTGTACTAACACAGCTTTTTAGGCGATTTGCAAGTGCTGCAAAGGGAGCCATCACACAGGTTTCAAACACTCTTTTTGATGTACACTCAAGTTCACAAGGCGTTAAACCGTCACGCAAGGGGAAACAGGGGAGGGGGGGCATCTGAGCCTCAGAGGAGCTTCTGAAATGTGCTGAAGTGGGGTAAATATGGCTGAAAGAGAATTGCTAAAACGGTGTTGTGAAAATGTTTATGTGCACATGTAGAGAGATTGTAGATTCATATGTGTGTGTGTGTAGTGTACGTGTGTGGAGATTCATCCAAAAGCATTCAAAACAACCACGGGGCAGTTAGAAACTGGCTTTAACTGTTTACCAAACTGTTAAAAATGGAGGGAAAGGCAGCAGGCGTCAAACTGTCCACTTTACGACACTGTAAGAGGTTTCACAACCTCTGCGGCATTCACTTTATTGAGAGCTTAAGTGGACACGGTGGCCGTGGGGGTTAGTGGAGGAGGGTGAGGTAGTAATTCAGGTTTTTAAGAAGCCTGTGATTCATTCTCAGCCCGTCTAAACAGTATCTGCAAAGAAACAGTTAGTTTAACTAAGCCTAAAGGGGCTAAATGTGGGCCTCTTTACAATGTAACGATAGAGAAACAGGGAGGCAGGCAGGGCTGGGTGGAGGGGGGCAACATGACCAAAAATCACACAGTGTTCGGCGTCCTTTACTGGCTCTGTCTCTGGAACTGTCTCAGAAGGAAACATGGAAATCGGGGTGGGAGTCCTGGTGGCAGGTCGGGAATCCACCATCAAGTTGTCAGTCACTATCACTGGGTGGTAGGTGCGGCGGGTGATGGTTTTGACCACTTTGGTCACCTAGAGTTGGTGGGATGGATGGGTAGAGCTCTCAGCAAACTCCAATAAGTTACACATTGTATGGCTAGACATCAACCCTGTTTCTTTTTTTTTTAGCTGTAATGAAAGACTAATGATACAGCCTTGCACAACTTCAAGCTACATGTAGCTGTATGCAATATGAAAGCGTTTTGCAATAACTATTTTCACACTTACACAAAAAGTTACAGAGTCTGTCTTAAAGCAAAGCAGAAAAAGTATTTGTTTTTTATTCTGTTTTGCTCTACAGTGACATTTTTGGCACATTTTTTTGCACCTAA